>JAMPIV010011834.1:0-138953 GCA_024509875.1 Oreohelix idahoensis | reverse complement strand
TTCACTGTGCGAAATAATCCCCTCCTTCAGCAAATATTCTATTTCTTCCTTCAATGCCTTCTCCTTCGCGAACGGAATAGAATAGGCTCTCATACAGATTGGGTTTGAGTCTACCAGTTTCATATCATACTGTAGCAAATTTGTATGGCCTGGTTTATCTGTTAATACATCTGTATGTTCCTCCAGAACCTGTTGAACTCTCTCCCTCTGGTTTTTAGTCAGGTGCTTACTGACTTTTACCTGTGCTGCTGTTTCACAAGGATGTAATGGGTATTCATGTGAGGTGAGTGGTTCCTTTTGCATCTGAGTTGCAATAGCCAAGGTCAATAAGGGGGTGCTTTCCTGGAGTGGTCTGTCCAGATACTTCTTTAACAGGTTTACATGATAAACTTTCTCCTTCCCCTTTTTGTCAATTTTATAGTTTGTTCTAGACACCTTCTCTAGAACCGTATATGGATCTTGCCAACCAATTTGTAATTTATTCTGGCTTCCGGGTAGTAGAAGCAGCACCTTCTCTCCGACTGCCAGTTCCCTGTCCTTTGCCTTCCTATTAAAATATGCTGCATGTTTCTTCCTGGCTTGTTTCAAATTAACATTTGCCAGTTTCCATCCAGCTTTCAAACGAGTGGTCAGTTCGTTCACGTATTGATAAGATGAGGTAACAGTCTCTTCCGCCTTCTCATCTGTCCAGGTCCTTAATAAAGTTACATCTGGATCTTTACTTTATCATACTTATTTTTCATGGAACCCATCGGGTCCCGTCCATTAGAAGCTTTATAATGAGGACTTTTCTTCCTAGAATCATCACTCACAAATCGACCACTACCAATTTTTTTCTGGGGTTTGTCTCCCCACTTGAGATTGCTTATGAGAGATCTTCGCTCTCTTTTCTGTTCTTCCAGTTTATATAAGTCTGACCGAGGGATTGTCATCTTATCCTGGTAAAATTTACTCTTTGTACTCGTCGCATAGTGGCCATGTTAATCCATTCAAGTGAAGACTGGGTGTGAAAAGGGGGCTCCCATTCCACTTTGTCTACCCGAGTATAATTAGTTTCCCTTTCAGGCCTAAAGTTGCCCCGTGGCGTTTCTAGGTCCTGCACATATTTTCCCTTTGTGGGTGTTCCCTCCTGAAATACGCCACATGCTTCTACAAAGTTTTCAACATCGACATTTACGTCGGGCCAATAGTATTTTCGAGCAATCTTTTGGCAGATGGTACCGACTTTCTCATGGTCACCATCTTTTCCAACATGTAAGCTCCTTATTAAGTTGCCCTATTGTGACAGGGGCTAGTGTTAACCTCACACCCCAGACCCGTGCACTAAGAAAATTTATAAAGGATCGTTTGACAAGGGTTGCAATTATTGTTTGCTTGCAACCCTCTCAGCAGCAGACTTAACAATTCAAGCAATCCAAAGCCTTATGCAGATCAACATTTAATTCTACCGAACAGAACCGAACACCAAACAAACAATCCAACAAACAATCAAACGAACACCCAGTCAGTGTTCATAGACTGTCTGAAAAATAATAAATAAAACAACGTCTAAGTGAACATCAATAGCATGGATAATAACACTTACCATACAGAAAACATGCGCCCACCTGATATCATCAACTATCTCACACACTCAAGCGTGTCGTCCAATGCGACTAGTATGGTGTTGTGCATGAGGCTGGCAATCGCACCGGGTAACATAGGTTGCTACCGAAACCACTACTGCAAGAGCATCGGAATGCTTCATGCTGAGACAAACCACACCGGTGGCCCCATGCCCCCTCAGGAGCGGAGGAGAGAAATATACAACTCCAAGTACGCCCACGTGCTCTCACAAACCATGTTCACATAACAATAATAATCAACTGGACATAAAATCATATTCTTCAATACATGTACAACAAATAATCTCAATAATGAGAATTAACTACTACCTCTCAACCGACCCACATCAATACTCGTTCCCGCACTCTGAACATGTCGTAAGTGACGATTGGTGTTTCCATGCTCCACCAGGAGCAAACAGAGAAACACCTGTCTCAACTTGCCTTACGCACCAGAAATCTAAATGACTATTCTCCCTTCTAAGTAACCACTAAAGATAAACAGTAGAATAATCAATAATCGTGAAATACACTTAATTACTTTTACATTAAAGGATAAAATAAAATTACTCTTACATTAAAGAATAATATTCTTGGCTTTAACCAAAAACTGGAACTAAATACACCGCGTGTCGCTCGGCATAACATATTATAGGTTTAACACGCGGAGCGTGTTTGCTCAGACTCGCTATCACCGCCTTTTATCACCACGAGGTTGCTATCTTGCGATTGTTAATCTTATCTAAATTTCGCAGTGAAATAGCCTCACACTATGTCTGCCTTTCTGAAGAATGAAATAATCGCTCTTAAACTTTCACATCTATCTATCTATCTATTTATTCCATTAAACATTAAAATAGCCACATCGATATAATTTCAGAATCCTAGAAAACTAATGCTAATTTAAATTAACTCACGTGCTCAAGGCATTTACAGCTTGGCTCTTGTGTGTCTTCTTCGTCTGTTCTCACTGGGCGGCTGTCTCAACAATCCCAGTTTCGCCGCTTGCTACCCCTTTTTATAGGCCCTGGCCTAACCACTCAATTTACTGCGCGCTACGCGTATTAATCTACGCCACACAGATAACACACGCGATTATGCTCCAGAATGCATGAAAACACAGATATACACAACTAGAGCAAAAACACAACTAATATGTAGGCTTATTATGGCCTTGTAATAAATCTGCTTGAAGATAACGTGATCAAAAGGCACTAAACCACATAGACAACATGACTGCCCAGATGGGGCCAGCGCCGAGAACGACAGATCTCAAGATGGCGCTGTCACACTATATATCTTGGGAAGAACTAACTGTCCGTGACCAGTGGATCTAGTTCCTGTCTTCCTGTATAATAGTTTGTTCTTCATGAAATATTCCCCCTTGCTCGGAGGTGTGTGGCATTTGGGCAATTTTTTAAAACATGGCTTGAGTGTCCTATCCTCAGCCTGCGCCTTTCTCATCTCCTCTGGATGAGCATTTATAGGTTCACCTTCTTCCTCCTTCTTCTGTGACCTGGTCTGCACTGTCGCCATGATCACAGGTTTCTCGGGATTCCCCAAGAAGACGTATCTACACCCCAATATCAGAGGGTAGATTGGTTCATCTATCACTGCTGCTCTGATTTCTCCTTCCACATAGCGAGTTTTCACCGTTATCCTTGCGATGGGAAGTGTCATGAGTGGTATGTCCTCAGTCGCCCCTTGTATTTCCACTGTTTCTGTGGTATACTGACTTGGGTCCACTAGGCTAGACTTCACAACTGAATCATAATCCAAACCTGTATCATAAAGGCACCTTATGGTGACCCCATTACAAATAACATCCTCACAAACTGGGGGGTGATAAGGTTCCTGTTGTCCATTAGGATTAACCTTTAATCTTTGCGTCCCCGACTTCATTGCAGCAATGTTTGAAGGTTTCCTTCTACAAAATTCGGTGTTATGGTTATCTTTCTTGCACCATTTACACCATCTTTTTCCTTGGTTCAACGGTTTTCTTTCATTGAACTTTTGGTCATTGAACTGTGAGTTTCTGTCGCGATAGTCATTTCTTGGCCGCTCAAAGTTTGTCCTACCTTTATTTCCCTGCTCTCTATTATCAAATTTATTAAATTGCTGTGGAGCTTTAAAATTGTCTATGTGCTTCTTTTTAGCACCACTTACCTCTGCCTGGGCTGCCTGATACCTCTCAGCGACATTTAAAACCTCTCCCAACTTCTCTGCACCTTGTTCCATGAGAAATTTTCTCATGTCTGGAGCCATGGACTCTCTCAATTGCTCAATCATGATCATTTCTTTAAGATCTTGGGTCTTCCCCAGAGCAGTCCATTTCTCCAAATAGGTTTCCAGTCTAGCAGAGAATTGGTGGTATGTCTCCCCAGACAACAGTTTGGCATTTCTAAATTTCTTACGATAAAATTCACCATTCTTCTCGTACCTTAATAACAAAGCCTGCTTTAACATGTCATAATTGTCTTGGTCTTCCCTGTTCATTTTAGCAAAGACTTCATAAGAAGTACCTCTCAGTCCCTGTGATAGCTTTAAACTCCACCTCTCTCTCTCTAACCCATATGTAGTAGCTAATAACTCAAAACGTCCTAGGTACCCCTCTATGTCATCGTCTTTTTCAACAAAATGGTCTAAATGAAACCCCATAGCTGAGTTTGAGGCTCCCAGACTGGGCGTAGCATCTGAGGCAAAAGGGCTGGCACCATTTTCAGGAGTCTGGCCTAGTAATTCCAGCTCCCTTAGTCGTAATTCGTGCTCCCTTTGCAACCTTCTATCTTCTGCCTCCCTTTCGGCAGTCAATCTTTTTTCTTCTGCCTCCCTTTCGGCCTTTTTATCTTCTGCATCCCTTTGCTGTCGTTTTTCTTCTGCCTCAATCTGCAGCCTCTTAGTCTCAGCCTCTAACCTCTTCTCTTCAGCCAACCTTTCAGACTCTAATTTTCTTTCAGCCTCTTTTTCTAATCTCCTTTCTTCCCGTTCAATATATTTATCACATTCAGCCGTTACGTATTGAATTAAAATCTGACCATCCATTCCCATCTCCTTTGCGGTCAGCACAGCAGCTGATCTAAATTTTGCTAGCTCCGCCATACTTTCTAAACAAATCTAGCAATAAGCAAAGTAAAATTTCCAATCACTAAAGTACTTATAATTACTCTAGACTAAAATAATTCTAATTAACTAACACTGGCTGTGAAGATTCACCAACTTCTAATTGCCCTTTTAATTTAAAGGGACACTTTTAATTTTAAGGGGATTTTACAATTTTGTTCCCCTAATTTTATTTCTCCCACCAGGAGATCCTTATATTACTGTTTATGCTAATTATCCCTGGACAAGACCCCAATATCTGTAGTGGTTTTGATGGTATTGTATGATGGTGATATTACTAAGTGTGATGTATGAGGTCAGCTGTGAAGGCTCCTGAGATAAAATGTAGCTGTGAATTTTCAGAAGGCCTTTCTTGCTACCACTACGACCTCACACCTATCTTTTTTCTAATGAATGTGGCTACGTTACAATCTAGGGTACTGAATGTAATGTGTTGTATTGACATATACAAACACACACACACAGATATTAAATAATATAATATTATCAATAAAATTTAGAACACAATGAACTAACTTCAGCTGGTGAAATTTTAGAAAGTAAATCTTTTTTTAAATTTATTTGTTCTGAACCAAGGTTTTATTTTGGCCAGAACATATTAAAGATTTTAGAATTTATGAGTGAATGGCATGAATAAATGACATGATAAATAAAAGGTGTGTACGTATATAATTTTCACGAGTAGTTATTATTTCTACAGTTCATAGTTTTATTTTCCCTGGGAGAACGATGAATAGATGTGCTGTTGGGGTGGCTTCATCCCTCCCTGTCTAAGCCTACCAACCATTGTCCATTAATGATGGAAGAAAATGGGATGTTTTAGTAGTAATTCACTTTGGGTGCTATGTCTATGAAGTTGGTGTAAATCCAGCAGACCAGCCTGCTTACGTAACTTTGAAAGAGTAGTTATGGTGCTGGAATCTGGTGGCCCCACCTCTCCGTGCTTGGGGCAATATATCGGGTGGCCCCACCTCTCCGGGCTTGGGGCAATACAAGGCTGTTCTGCCGAGATGCGACACTGCACGGGTCCTCACTGTCAATTATCTACCCAGCATTTGACACCACCGTTTGGTGTCAACATAAAAAACTCACAGCTCTGAAATAAAGTATTGGTTTAGGTTCAGAGCCTTACCTAAGGAGCCACTTCTACACGTAACACTTTACAATAACACCATTTAGACAGGGTCAGATCTCTCTGACCATACAACACACCTTACCAAATTGGTTTCCCATAGGATAAGTTCTCCCAGACTACATATTCCGAAATATGTTTATTAGCTTCTTGCCCTAGGATAGGATAGGTGATATGTTCCACTGATCTCAACACTTGATCTGTCCTTCCTAATCCTTGCTGGAGTTTATATATATTGTTTGTCCCTAGACCCTGAACTAGGGCGGGGGGTCTAGAGCAAATCCTTACTTGTTTGTAAGGCTAGATTTCGATATGGCAGTATCAAATCACTCGAAACATTAAACAATATTCAAAATATACAAAGAAATAATTTCAATCTTACCAGATTATGAATAAAGAACACAGAAATGCTAGCAAAACTCAGCTGAGCTGCTGGCTATAGTATGGCGTCCCTGAACTTATTTCTATTTACTTCATTTGAAATCACCACACTTAAAATTTACTGTGTCTATCACTGGACAACTATTGAGGAATGGCAAAAAAAGCTCGTCTGAGCGCGGATAATATGATTGTCTGTGGCCAATCAATGCCTTGGTTTTTTTTTAAATTCAAATTTCCTACACTAAAGTCATTTCAGTCATGCTTCAGTCAAGTATGGATTTTTATCTGTTAGTCCGTCCGTCTCTACTTGCGTTTTCACAAAAACGTACTTGGTTTTTTGAACCAACCTATCCATCCCCTCTACAAATTTGCCTGAAAAGTTATTTTTAGCCACAGCTCCCACCAATGTCCCTTCTCTTTCATTCTAACTAGATTTGAACACTTGCGTCTCAAGGTCGCGATTTTTGTGCAAATTAGTGACATGTTTGATTCAATGCAGTCTTTCGCTGATGTGAACAACACAGTCTTTTGTCATTATCTTCATTATTAGCTATCCGTCTGTATAAATAAAAGCATATTATTTCACTGCTCAGAATGGGCCATCCGGCCAGCTAATTTTTATATTCCTAACATTAATATTAAGAAAAAGTTACTTTTTAAATTTTGTAATATTTCAAGCATCTGCGTTTGCCGCTGAATTCAAATAAAAGGCTTGGTATCGCAAAAGCGTCCAATAAATGACTGTGGCGTATCATATCCAAGGTCCCTTCTGTCGATTTCCTTACTTTATGTCAACTTGGGGGAACGTGAATTTTTCCTTCCCCCCCCCCCCCCCCCCCCCCCCCCAATTGCGTCTCCTTAGCCTTGCTAGTCTCACGCAATTTTTCAGTCATATTTTTTTTCCTTTTGATCCGCCGTTCTCATCCCGTTCAAATGGTAACCGTTTTGATTTCCCGTCTAGCAAGTCAATTTTTATGGAGGGTAGTGACCCGCGGCGTGGGCGATCATGCCTTCTAGTAACTTACGCATTCTTTTTATCCCTATATTTTATCCTTTGGAGATATTTTTACGTTGTATCACTTGTTAATTTTATGACACTTTTTCAAAATTTCTATTGTAGAAGTAACTGTACTACAGTTAAAAAAAAACTAATATCTTCTGTCTCCTGTGTATTGGTGTTACATAATTTGCATTTTGGGAGGTTTTTCCACTGTGCAACAAGTCTTTGCCTAATGGGTGTCATAATAATCTAAAGGTGACTTCCTTTGCGGGTGGAGCAAGTGGTAACTCGTGTAGGCTCCTAAAAATATGTTGGTAATCAGTTATGAAATAGTTGTACCCACGTTTTATCCTTGTCACTAATGAGGGTTCTTGTGCACTAATGAGACTTCTGTAAATGGAACGTGTGTTTTGTAATAAAGGTGTGTTTCCTTGTATGCTTTGTGTGATAGGGTGGGCGAGATGATGATGATGATAATGATATGTGATCACTTCTTTTCACACTCGCACCGAACCGAACAGCAATAAAACTCTTGATTCTAAGGCAGGGGCTGTATTAATTTCTACAACCCAGTCAGTGATAAAGAGCTCATGAAGCAAACATTAAACAAATAAAACAAAGCAAACAAAACCAAACACCCAGCCAGTGCTCAGTTGCTAATCCTGAAAGCAAACAAAGCACGGGCTAGTTAAAATCATAATTGTTAAATAATCAGAAACTCCATGCTCTCACCTGTCAAACTGTCCTTCTTCCATACTGCGTGAAACATTCAACTATCATGCACACACACGCACACACACATGCATGTCGTCCAATGAGACTAGTATGGTGTTGTGCACGAGGCTGGCAATCTCACCATGTAACACAGATTGCTACCTAAACCACTACTGCACGAGCATATGAATACTTTGTGAGGGCTTCATGTAGATGCCAGCCACATTGGTAGCTCCATGCTCTATAAGGAGCGAGAAGAGAAATATATATTTCCAAGTGAGCCCACGTGCTCTCACAAATCATTCTACACATCACAATAATTAAATCATAACAAAATGGACATAAAATAATATTTAACTATATGTACAACGAATCCTCTCATTAATGAGAATAAGCTACTACTTCTCAACCGATCCACATCAATATTCGTTCCTGCACTCTGAACATGTCGTAAGTGACGACTAGTGCGCCTGGCAACAAGCGTGTCGTATATGACCCCTGATGAGATTTGGAACTCATCACATGAAACACATTGTTACAGAAACAACCACTGCAACAGCATAAAAATGCTTCTTGTGGGCTGTAGCAGACACCAGGGATGTAGGGGGAGTGTAGAAGGGTGTCTCTTGTCTGGTATGTTGTTTGACGACGTGTTGATAGGATATATATGTGTAGATATATATGAGGGTCCACACAGGACTACCGTACACAAGTCACGAGGACGTCACATTGACTCACGAAAATGAAGTCAAGTAAATGGTAACAGCTGTTGACGTTTCCATAATTTATTTCGGGACGACTACAAGGACGACATCAATATAAACATAGTCAGTTGACAATACTTGACGATACTTGACGACACTTGACGACATTACAGCATAGCAATGGCGAATAATATAGCTGGCGTAAATAAATCATAGGCAAGATGTCTATCATCTGCCTCTCTTGATTCAGCTACATAGCAATAACCCCGCATTGGAACGGGTCTTAGATATACATACATGTAGGCTTAGTTTCGCCCTACTCCAACGTCAATAAGTTAGATCCAATTCTTTGACTACAGCGGGCCGCAACATAGCGAGCCCTGAATACAGTTCACAATAGCCTCCGTGGTATCTTTTATCAAACCTTGCTCAAGGTGATACCGCCGACATAGCGGAATACAATGTACATCTCCAATGTTCATCGGGCATAAACCAACCCGGTATCAATGTTCATGGTGATTCGTGAGGTGCTTTTCTAATAACAAGACTCTTTCCCGCCCAGCGGAAAAAGTCAGCAAGCAGGGAAACAAAATGTCAGTCTAAAGCTGGCTATCAATAGAAAAGTTACAAGCGCAATTACCTTTTCTTCCGAAAAACACCACAACAGAATCCGTCTCCTAGACGTTCAGAAAACACAATATGGGGGAAATATATTCTCTAGACATATCAGTCAAACACACGAAGGACTTCCTTCCCCATGATATCAAACTCGGGTCGAAACGAATCGCACGTCCGGACCCTACACAATTTTCTCCTCGACCCCCAAACGGAAGTCTTTCTTCAACATCCCAAAACTTGACGCATGCATATTAAACGCAAGACCTTCTGAGCGAAAACTCAGATAGGGCGATGTGAACACATTACCAAGAAACAAGACTGACCAATTCGAGCCTTATATGGTCAGGGAATAGACATCGTCTCTGGTTGCTAACATTCCAAGAAAAGCTGACCTATACGAGCCATATAAGGATAACAACGAGACATCGATCTAAAAATAGACCGCCATTTTAAGACACGAGAGAAGGTAACAACCATAGTAAAAATGTAACCTCAGATAACCAAGAGTTATGCACCTTTGATTACAAAAAATTAGAGTATACAAATAAGACAGGTAAATATATATTGACTCAGAAAAAATCTGTGCGTAACAGTTTATCGCACCCCCCGGGAAAAAAAATGAAACATTTTTTTTCAAGAGCAAGATCCCACCGGCTCCTAACGCACGAATGATGCGCGGACAAAACGTAACACCAAAAAATATAGTGTCTAATATGAGGCTAGCTCGACGCATGGAGCGTCAGGTGATACTGAACACAGCTCTTTTGACTAGCTGTTAGTTTGCTTTTTTAAAAATAGGATAAAGAAACTGCCGAACGTTCTATGAATTAGTTTTGGGAGAACGGTGGATGAATTCTGCTCACATCTCAAGCTGCGAGTTTGCGCTTGAATGAATTTGGTACTGAGCTGTTTTATGCAGCTGATTTTCCGTTACAGTATTTGGCTGGCAGAGCTGGAAAATGGACGCTTTACCATTTTTGCTAGTGTGTTCCAGCATATATTCTTTTTAAGAAAGGAATATTTGATAATTGTAGAATGTACTTTATTGAGGATATTATGAGGCCACATATTGTACAGGCCATTATTCCATAACCATATTCTGTGATGGATTGTTTTTGCAGTTAGATAGTGTGTTGAAGAGAATGTTGTTTTATCCCAGGGAACTTGTTATTAAAAGCCACGGATCTCGTTGGCTTGTTAATGTATTGTATTCATATTGATTCAAAGTCATGGACTATTGAGAACTGGAATGATATTTTTGCTGTACTATTATGAGATGAAATACGTGCTGCTATGTCCTGCAGCCTATTCACCTATTTGCTGATTCATGTTTGCTGATGAATATTTTGTACTTAATGCCCATGATTTGCTGTGGTGGTTTATGCAACCGTTGTTATGGATTTACTTACATGTTGCTTCATGAGTATGCTGTGAATTGTCTTGCTATGATGTCTACATGACCGTCTCGTCAATAAACTGTATAACGTTGCCAGGTCTTACAACATTTCCTCATTTCTACGTTGCTGTGGTGTGAGTGACTTATCATAGACACACTTAAAGGACCTATACACATTCGCGTATGTTATATTTCCATAGTCACAAACCTGTCGGCCATCAGTAAGCCCGATTTACGCTGATCGCCATTTATCAGCGAAAGTAATAATAACATTTATCTTCTTGATGACCCCACCAGTATCTTCCATCAAATAAAACTTTAACAGTCGTACTTTTACAACTCAAATGACAAACCAAATGCATACAACTTGCATATATTGGTAATGGTATATCCCCACTGCCTTCTCATGGAAAATTCCTGCGTGACACACAAAATGTGTTGTTTACAAGTCCTTTCCCTTATAAGATATATTTCGTCTTCCGCTGGTTTCCATCGTGTTTACACTCACGACTTCATAGATCTATCACAGACTTATCGTAACCATTGCCTACAACAAATCTGCCCGGAAATGATTACATCATTCACCTGCTACAAATCTCATGAGTTATCATCAGTATGAGAATATAATCTATCATAATATTGATATTTATTGTGCAAACAAAGAACCTGGCCAGACAGAAATATTATCAGATATAAGACAACGGACGGTGGCCATCTCAATTTTTGTTTACGCAGTAATCCTGGCGCTCCCACTCACTGCCACTATCTTTCTTAAACACCTGTGTTTAATCTCACAAAGGATGGCCCAGGGTCACACATGACATGGCATGAATTACAGAGATAAAATATAAACAATGAGTGGCCCAAAGAACTCAGTACATAAAATGAGCTCATCAATAATGTTGGAGAGAAACATGAGCGCGAGGAAAAGAGAACGGACAATTCTGTCACGGTGGGGTTGAAGAAATAAGATTGTATGACTAAGACCAACAATATGAAACTAATAGTAATGACCAGACAAAAACTACAGAGCAAGAGGTGAGAGTAAGATATTAGCGTAGGACAGGACACACACCGAGAAAAGCAGCTGATAACATTACAAGGCAATCAGCTCGGGAATTGAAAAGCTAGAGAAACAGAGGCAGACTTTAAAACATACGAATAATACATTTGGAGACAGACATGACAGGGATAATGAAAACATAGAAAGGATGGAACAATTCATGTAGCCTTGGTGTGACGTCATTGATGGCCTGTGCTCTAATGAGGGCTGCAAGCAGTGGATAAATAGTGGCTAAAAAATTTGGTACGGTCTTATTGGTTGAGATTTTTTTTAAAGTTTTATATTGCATAGATAAAGATATATATAGATATTTATAGATAAAGCCATGTATTTAAAGATGAGACGTCCCCTTAAATAAAGATAGATATCCAACATGGGGGAGAACTATAGAAGATCTAACGCAGCTCAAAGAACTATCAAACACAATTAAAAATAGTAATAAATATGGAAGCAAAAATACCACCCTGGGAACTAAAAACACCAATCATAGACTACTCACGTATTGAAAAGATCAAACAAAACAAAGAAGATACGGAAGCCAAAATGATAAGTAGAAAGTTCATAGATCAACTAACAAAACAAATTCTGGCCGTCTACACTGATGGATCCAAGGGTGATAGTGGGCAACTAGGTGCAGGAATAGTAGTACCACAGTGGGTTATTTTAAAAAAGCTACAGTGTAACTGAAGGGGTTTCGATTTTTACCACAGAGATGGTAGCAGTTCAAAAAAGTTTAGAAATAATCGAAGATAACCCACCAGAAGCTGTTACGATATTTACAGACTCACTATCATCACTACAAGCACTAGAACAACCAGGTAAATGTAGCTGGCCAGACATAAAGGAAGAAATTCTAGCAATTAATACATCATAAGGGAACAGAGGATGTAGTGTGAGGCTTGTGTGGGTTCCAGCACACATAGGTATATCTTGTAACGAGTTGGCAGACCAGACTCCCAAGAATGGAAGAATAAATAGAAACAATATAAGAGCAGGACTGGGAAGGTCGGAGATCAAGAGCGAAGTGAAGATAACTATAAACGAGGAATGGAAGACAACATGGAAGAGCAGTAGAAAAGGCAGACACGCGTTCAAACTGCTGAAAGAACCAACAAGGACGTGCCAGGTCAGAGAATAATTAAAGATACCATCGAACAAAAAACTGTGGCGTCTCCGTCTCGGTGCAGCATACTTTATGATAGCAGAACCACACTGCCAAGAATGTCAGGTAGAGAATGACATAGACCACTACCTGATCCACTGTAAAAAGTATGAACAACAAAGGCTTGAATTAAAAACTTACTATAGAAATCACAATATAGACATGACAGGTAATAAGGTTTTAAGTATAGATTCCCCAGGAGATGCCCAATCAATACTTAAAAGATATATACATAAAACAAAGGTGTTACTGTAATTATTGGCGGAGTTTCAAACTTCGATTTATTGGTTGTATGTTTTTCACCCTAGTCAAAGTTATGGAACTATGTCTTAACTTTGCCGTGTCAGGTTGATTAGGGGTAATCTCCCTTTTTGGTTCATTCATTGGGTTTGACCATTAGGGTCAAAGGTATTGAGTTCTGGGCTTTGTGCCATGCGCAAAGGTAGCGCGCAAAATTAGACTTCCGTCAGGTAGGGTTGCAATCTGGCTTCTGGGACGAGAATGTCCATTGTATTTTTGGGGAAGGAGAATCTTCGAAGTGACTGCGTCGTCAGTTTTCCCCATTGATTTATGTACGTCAGGAAAGACGACAGTGTTGTTTATAGTGTTCTGAGGATTCGTTTCAAGGTAACACCGACTTTTCCAATACTACGCATTCGGTTGCAGAATTTGTTAAAGGTTTACCTGGCAGTGAGAACAGCTCACCGTTCCTGTAATGCAGAACTTATATTTTGTGCTCAAGGTAGCTATCTAAGACTATTCGTCTTCATATGATCAGAAGTCCAGTGACGAAGTTATATATGATGGAAACCGCCGGTTGGCGGTATATTTATTCAAACATTATAGCATGGTTTATGCAACCTGCGTAATGAAGAGTACACAGCTGACGTCATGTTGAGGTCTGTGTAATGGCAACTATTCTACCACATGAACAGATGTAACTGGGGTGTTATGCTAAGTTGAACGACGGCCCTGGTAATAGGATTATATGAGTTAAGGGCTCGTCTTCTGTATGACGTAGTTATTAAGGTATCTGACGCATTCAGTCAGGGATACCAAAGCGGCATTATGAACTGTACGTTAAAGAACATACCACTATTGACATGCCCACATATTTGAATGTTTACCAGCCTTAGAATGCCTGATATGTACCAAGCGATTTCAGTTACCATGACGTACATGAACTTGTTTACATTGTCTGATACCAGTGTGTAGTCTTGATTAAAAGCTATGAACCTTAATCAGTAGATTTCACCGCATCATTGTGACACGCCCACTCTGCCATCTTTACAACACACGAACACAAACGGACAGTCATACATCTGGAGCGAATAGAACGTGACATCTCTACATCTCCAGCCTTAAACAGACACCCCCACCAGACCCAACATTTCTGGTTGGCCAGTTCCGTGGGCTTTACGGCTGCAATTTTGGCTTTGACTACAGATTGCAACGATCAAGGTTGACAGTTTAGAAATAACAGGACAGTAGAAATAGGTCATCGACTGTTGACCCACATAAACAGTGTTAGCATCTGTGTGATAATGCTACATGAACCACAGTTGGTACAAGTACTGGAGTTAGCATCTATACAATATTGCTACGTGGACCACAGCTGCACACAAGTCGATTCCTTACTGTAAACAGTACCGTTTCTAGTACTGGTTGCTTACACGTTACAGCTACACAAATCAAGTTCTTTTTGTAAACAGTACCACTGGCTGTTTACACGTTACAGCTGCACACAAGTCAAGTCCTTTTGAAAACAGTACTGCTGGTTGTTTACCGTTACAGGCAACAGACTTTCCAACGTCTGAGCAATCAAGTCATATATTTGGAGATTAAGTATTTTTGCGTAAACAATACCGTCTACGAACTTTTTCAACATTGGGCCTCACATCTCAATTATTCATCGAGAAGGTCATAGTGACTTTATGTTCCTGGAGACCACTACATGTTATCGTGGAGCTAACAATCATTGCGCGCTTGACATTATACTCCGGTGTTGACAAAGAACTAGAGAGTTACTATATTGTTACTATAGTGTAACTAAACTTTGTTTGCAACACATTTCATTATATGCAATTTATGTTACTTGTAATATTGTGATGTATTTTTCTGTTGTTTTCAGCTGGTCTGGTTGGGAAAGGTGACTCCTTTAGATATACCACGTAATAGAGGTATCTACTGAGAGCGTGTCTTTAGGGATTGAGCAATTTTTCTTAATTGGAAATTGTTAGCAATATTTACTGCTATTTACGTTTAGTTGTGACGCAGTGTACCTTTTCGTCGTTTTCGTTATATTTTTTTCTGTTCTTTAATTTTGATTTGATTCGTTTGTAATTGTCTGCCTCTCCTTCCTTTCGTTTATTTCTTTACACCTTTTTGTTTATAACAGTGTTGCCATTTGTCTTGTTTACTTTTCGCGGTCATCGTTACACATTTTGGTAACATTTTCCTTAATTTCGCTGCATTGTTTATTTGACTTCTGCGAACGTTTTCGGTTGTTGTTCTGTATCTTTGTCCTTGTATTTATTATTGTCATACACAGTCTACATATATATACTT
Organism: Oreohelix idahoensis; assembly: GCA_024509875.1. Taxonomy (NCBI): domain Eukaryota; kingdom Metazoa; phylum Mollusca; class Gastropoda; order Stylommatophora; family Oreohelicidae; genus Oreohelix; species Oreohelix idahoensis. The sequence goes on along the minus strand of JAMPIV010011834.1, from coordinate 123,491 downwards.
GGTCATGTATTATTATTATTGTTATTAATAAGATACACTATTCACATTGAGATTGTTGAGAGAATATTATTATAAAGAAACAAGGTAACCATACAAGGTCTTTGATTAAGACTTGACTCTCAAAGAGAGTGAAATAAACTGAACTGAGTATACAAGTCTAACATTTAAGACTTGTCTCCCATTGAAGTGGGATAAGGTAATTTATTTAATTTTTCAGGTTACTGATCTCATTAGACAGAATGTCTACTCTGGAATACTTCATTGCACAATGGAAATCCCTTGACAAGTCTGGTAAAGAATTGGAAGAATACGCGACTTCTCAATTCGCCATAGCATTGAAGTCAGAAGAAAAGAGACAAAAAGAGGAAAATAAATTGAAAGCAGAAGCCGAGCAAAAGAAAGCAGAAGCTGAACAAAAGAAGATAGATGCTGAGAATTTAAGGTTGCAAATGCAAGCTGATGAAAGAAAATTCCAGTTGGAAATGGAAAAACAAAAAAATGAGGCTGCTGCAGAGGAAAGAACATTTCAAGCAGAGGAAAGAAAATTTCAAGCTGCTGCAGATGAAAGAAAACTTCAGGCAGAGGCGGAAAATAGAAGATTAGATAGAGAAGCTGAGGAAAGGAAAGAGAAACAGAAAATGGAACATGAAGAAAGACTCGCAACTTTGGAATTAGAGAAATTGAAAGTGATAAATATGGGTGCTCATCAAGCAACTTCGGGCACAACAAAGGAGTTTGCTAGTAAGATCAAATTACCTCATTTCAATCCTTTAAAAGACGACATAGCGGATTATTTGGATAGATTTCAATTTGTATGCGATACGCATAAGATAAAAAAAAATTGTCGAACAATTGATACAATTTTTTACAGGTGAAACAGTGACTACTCTTATGTCAATAGAAGAACATAACAGAACTGATTATGATGTTGTCAGAGCAGCATTACTAAATAAAATATTAACTAAAAGAAGAAGATTATCGTCTTCGTTTTAGGACAATGTTGCCAGAAAATGGGTTAGATTTCTCTGATTTTGTTACAAAGATACGTCGTACATTTACACGATGGATTGAGTTGTCTCAAACTGAGAAAACATATGAAGGTCTAATGGACTTATTACTTGGAGACAAAGTTTCGTCATCTGTTAATGATTCTTTCCTTGCATTTCTTCATGAGCGTAAGCCCAAACATGGAGGAATACTGTTGCCAGTATGCCACCGCACATCCCCATGCTACAGTTAGCAATTCTAAAGTGAAAGAAGGGTTGCCAGTTGCTTCGGCAGCACCATATGGCCCTAATTTCAATAAGAAATTTCAGGGTGCTCAACAAAACTGGAATAGGAAAAGTAATCAGAATTTCACTCAGAAACAGAGTAATCCAACATATCAAGGTTCTTCTTCTAATAACTGGAGACGAGATGGTAGTTCTCGTAATTTTGGTGGCAATAATTTTAGACACTTTCGCAAAGGTTATCACAATAAAAACTACCCAAGCTTTTCTTCTCGGGATAATCATTCTCGACGTCAAGAATATGACGATGGTGAATATACAAACCGGGATTCAAACCGGAATGATAATTACAATAGACAATATGATAACAATTATAGGGGAAATGATAATCGCGGTAGACCTAGATATAATAAAAGGAAAGCTTACTAACAGGCAAACTCTGCACAACAAGAGTTTGATATAGCCTGTAATCAAGTAAATGATAGTGGGAACTCTAATGCTATTACTGGTTGTGCTTTCGATTTTGGGAAAGCAACTGAATGCCCCCAATGCTCAATATTGTTCGAGCCATCGTCTGTATCTACCTGAATTTGCGGTCACCCTCTTCCCGCTCTTCCTGCTACAGTGGCGCATGATGGGAGAGGATCTCTCATCTTGCATAATGGTCTAGTGAATGATAAGCTAGTCTCAGTGCTTTTCGATTCTGGATGTACTACTGTCGGGGTTAGACAGTCTCTAATAGATAAACGCTGTTACACGGGAAAGGTGGTCAAATGTGTTACATTTGGGGGTACCATGGAAAAATATCCTACTGCTGTCATTAGTATTGATACTCCCTTCTTTACAGGAGATGTCCACGCGTGTCTTCTTCCTAATCCTATTTCGGATCTTATAATCGGTCGTATTCATGGGGTTAAGGAATGCACCCCGCAACAAATTTCTATTTGGGAGGAACAAAATATCCAAACGGTCAATGCAGTGGTAACAAGAGCCCAAGCTCTTATCCCTCCAACTTCATCTGATGATAGTAATGGAGTTGATAGCCAAGACGATAACTTAGTGATTTTGCATGACACGTTTGTTAAACGACAAGAAGAGGATCCTTCTTTAAAGAAATTCTTTCTTCTCGCAAAGAAAGGTGATCCTAATCAGAATACGAATCACAGATCGTATATCACTATGAAAAATGGTATATTGGTACGAATGGTACAACATTCGGACAAGTCTATGCATTCGCAAATTCTTGTGCCTAAGTGTATGAGAGCCTTAATTCTTCAACATGCACACAATTCTCAGTGTGCTGGACATATGGGGTTTTCCAGAACTAAGACTAGAGTCCTTGCGTCTTTCTTTTGGCCATTCGTGAACAAAGACATACGAATTTATTGCCGGTCTTGCAAAATTTGCCAAGAGGTCAAGTCTAGAGGTCCAAGACATGCTGCACCTATTCAGGCCGCAGATATTCCTAATCGGCCGTTTCTGAAAATGGCAATAGACATTATTGGCCCGTTTAAGATTAAGTCAGCCAGAGGACATCAATTTATCCTTACTTGCGTTGACATGTGCACTCGTTGGCCAGAGGCTATTCCTCTTAAAAGCATATCAACTGTAGATATCGCAGATGCTCTTTGGCTCATATTTTCTTGGCTGGGATTTCCCGGAGAAATACTATCAGACCACGGCACTCAATTGATATCGGACACTATGTCTCAGGTGATGGCTACTCTGGACATTAAAAGGTCTCTCAGTAATATTTATCATCCAATGTCCAATGGATTGGTTGAACGTCTTAATAGGACACTAAAGAACGTATTAGGCAAGATAACGGAGGATCATCCTGATGATTTGGACAGGGTCCTACCTGCAGCTCTCTTTGCTTATAGAGAGGTTCCCAACGAGCATACAGTATTTTCTCCTTTTGAACTTGTCTTTGGCGCGCAACCGCGCGGTCCTATGTCCTTGCTACACGATCTGATCACTGCCGATAATATTGACGATGATACACAATCGTCATATGAGTATGTTATTGCTCTTAGGGAGAAAATTATCGAATCATGCAGGTTAGCTACTTCATCATCAGAATTCGCTAAAGAAAAGGCTAGGCGATTCGCTAATAAGAAAAATCGCCTACGTCCACTTTGTCCTGGAGACAAAGCGTTTGTCTTACTTCCCACAAGGGAAAACAGACTTCTCATTTCTTGGAAAGGTCCATACACTATAGTCTCTAAAATTTCAGATGTCGACTATATTGTCGATGTTGATGGAAGGCATAAAACCTTCCATATAAATATGCTTACTGAATTTATTGAACGACCAGACTATTTACAGCCTATTTTCCAGGCGACGGACGATTCTCGAGTCCAACATGGTCATATCTCATCTCTGTCTGTTATACAGGATGAGGAAACTACTTTTTCTGACGTTAACTTACCTTTTCCCGTTGTTCCACTTAATTCTACGGAATCATGGAAAAACGTTACCGTCTCTTCGAACTTGTCTTTTGAGGAGCAACGTCAAGTATCCTCTACGCTAGAATCATATCAGGATGTCCTTACCGACATTCCTGGACACACAGATGTCATAGACCATGACATCATACTTACTGATCGTAATCCGATCAGAGTAAGACCATACCCAATACCTATTAATTTTCAAGCACAAGTCGAGAAAAAATTGGATGAAATGATTCAATTGAAAATAATTGAACCATCCACTTCAGCTTATTCTTCGTCGATGGTTATTGTTCGAAAGAAAGACAATAACATACGTCTTTGCGTTGATTATCGCAAATTAAATCAAGTTACGAAGTTCGATGCTGAACCTATGCCTTTATTAGATGATCTACTTATTAGACTTTCTAAAGCTAAATTCTTTACTAAACTAGACTTGTCGAAAGGTTATTGGCAAGTCCCACTGACGGAACACGCCAAACCTCTCACTGCTTTTTCGACACCTAGGGGTTTATTTCAGTGGAATGTTATGCCTTTCGGGCTTATGAACGCCCCAGCAACTTTCGTGCGCATGATGCGACGAATTCTATCGTATCGTACAGATGTCATCGCATATTTGGACGACATCTGTCTGTTCAGTGATACTTGAGAAGAACACTATTCGGGTTTAAACGAGTTGCTATCTACTCTACGCGAGCATAAGTTAACAGCAAAACCCTCTAAAGCCTTTGTTGGATTTAGTGAAATCTCTTTCCTAGGTCATCGGGTTGGTCATGGTCTGTTGAAGACAGAGGACCAAAACATTTCGAAGATATTAAATATCTCGGTTCCGAAGACAAAAAAGCAAGTACGTAGTCTCTTGGGATTAATACAATTCTATGGAAGATTCATTGATAATCTATCCTCCATTATGGCACCACTTTCAACGTTGTTGAAGAAAGGTTCTCCTAATATGGTGCGTTGGTCCCAAGAATGCCAATCGTCATTGGATCAGGTTAAGAATTTATTCTCATCTCATCCTATCTTAAGACTTCCAACGATTGATAAGACTTTTGTCCTTCGTAGTGATGCCTCTTCCACTGGGATTGGAGCGGCACTAATGCAGGAGTATTCAGGAACTCTGCATCCTGTAATGTATATTTCTAGGAAGCTGAATGCGGCAGAAAGTAATTAATCGGTTTAAGACCGTGAATTGTTGGCCATGGTTTGGTCCATTCTTAAGCTACAAAGATTCCTTCTGGGCGCGAATTTCATTATGGAAACCGACCAAAAAGCTCTTACAGCTATGCAAAGTAAGGATTTGAAGAGCTCGAGATCTACTCGTTATGCTATTGCTCTTCAACCTTTCCATTTTACGGTGCGAGCTATCCGTGGTTCGGATAATGTGATGGCAGACGTATTGTCTAGATGCCCACATGATTCCATTCAAATTTTATGTCCTAGATCTCCTGATACACTTCCAGACTTATGTCTGTTCTTAATACTAAAATATATATTAACACAATTGTGTCACTAGTTGGATGATGTATATGACTTTAAAAAATTTGGTTATGTTCATCCATGATATATATCCATTAGATATGTTGATGGTATAGTATTGTAGTTCATCATATTTGTATATTGTTGTAATGATAGTATTTGACAATTTTTGATATCTATGATTGGTATTGCCAGCAACTTAGGTTTCTTTAATGGTACCTCCTGAGTTTGTTTGGCTTAGAGAAAATGTTTTCTCTTATGATGGGGGATGATTTTACTCTCTCCAGACGCTTTATTTATGCGTCTATTGTACCTGATATTAGGTTCATTCTTTCATGAGCATATAATTGATGCTGGTGCTATCTTTCTCATGGATATATTTAAGAAAAAAAAGTGTCATTTTTTTACAGGGGCGGTGCAGTAATATGTTGCGGTCATTTTTGATGGAGTTTCAAACATCGATCTATTGGTTGTAGGTTTTTCACCCTGGTCAAAGTTTAGTAACTATGTCTTGACTTTCCTGTGTCAGGTTGATTAGGGGTTATCTCCCTTGTTTGTTCATTCATTGTGTTTGACCTTTTGGGTCAAAGGTAAAACAGTTCTGGGCTATATGCGATGCGCAGTGGAGAGCGCGAAATTAGACTTCCGTCTTGTTGAGTTGTGAAGTCCTGGCTTCTGAGGACGTGTATGTCCATTGTAGTTTCGGGGAGGAAAATTTTCGAAGTGACTGCGTTGTCAGTTTTCCCCATTGATTCTCTGTGCGTCAGGAAGGACGACAGTGTTGTTATTATGTTCTGAGGATTCGTTGCAAGGTAACACCGACCTTTTTCATTACTATGCTTTCGGTGGCAGAATTTGTTAAAGAAGTACCTTCTGTGAGGACAGCTCACCGATCCTGTATGCAGAACTTATACATTGTGCTCAAGATAGCTATGTAAGACTATTTGTCTTTAAACGAACAGAAGTCCAGTGACAAAGAGATATATATGTATATGCTGGTAGATTTATATAAACTTGATAGCAGAGTTTATGCAACCTGCTGATGAAGAGTACACAACTGACGTCATATTTAGGCCGTTGGAATGGCCACTATTCTACAGCATAAAAAGAAGTAACTGGCGTGTTATGCCAAGTTGAACGACGGCCCTAGTAATAGGATTACTTGAGTGAAGGGCTCGTCTTTTGTATGACGCAGTTATCAAGGTATCTGACGCGTTCAGTCGGAGATACCAAAAGCGGCATTATGAACAGTACATGAAAAGAGCATAACACTATAGACATGCATACATATATGAATGTTCACCAGCCAGAATGACTGATATGTACCCAGCGATTTCCATTGACATGATGTACATGAACTTGTTTACATTGACTGTTCCTGTGTGATTCTACATGTTAGTCCTGTCAATAAATGTATGAACCATCACAAGTAGTTCCAACCTTTATTGACTGTAGTACGAGTGTGACTGGGTGTTTGTACAACTACATATGAGCCTAAACACATTCGCGTCTCTGCACACCCATTTCTCTTCATCAACATCTGCAACACGCAGAAACCAACCAGCTAAGGAGCAAGAAAAATCAAGTAACAGCCTCATTAATTGTGTACCAGAACAACGCTGGGAAGGTAAAGGCGGCCGGTGTGGTGCTGACAACATTACCCCTAGTGTGACGATGGTCAAGAAAATATGGGCCAAACACTAAGTTCCCAATATGCCTCAATGGACGTGTAACGGGATCCTTTACCTTTTTCTTTTTTTTAAATTTATTTAGATGTGTCTTTGTGTATATACTAAAGTAGTTTTCAAATAAGGAGTTTGATCCAGTTGTTAGAGTAGTAAACACATAATTGCTCAACACTAACGTAATCCTAATAAAGTGCCAATAATCACAAGAAAATGCTCCGTCCGATCCTAAAAGTGCTTGTATTAATCTCTTGAACATTCTGTATTTCAAACGGTGCAGACAAAATATGAGTCTACGGCAATTTTTTTTCAGTACATCCTTGTTCTACTTGTGTTCATATTGAGAGAGAACCTCGGGAAGTTTAAACATGGTATCACTGGATGGATAAAGCCTAGCTTGCATAGTCGTATTCTCTGGTATTACTGTTCATTCGATCGTTCATCACATCAGACTTGCGTCTCACTTGGTTTATTCCTAGCATTATAACTACCAGATTTACTAACATCCAGTAACATATTATTTTTATCCTCAAACTCCATAATTCTTGCCGTTTGTACGTCGGTCACATCTAAGGGATGCAACTGTGGTTGAAAGTTAGACATTAATCGTAAATTTTCCTTTATATGTACTCTCCTGAAAATAATAACATTCAACAAAGAAATGTCGGTGAATTGTACAACACAAAGTGAGTGACAGTGATATATGAATAAATTGTAAGTTTTTTATTGTAGAACCCAGTTTCATTCCGGAAACGGATTTAACTCTTCATTTTGTTAAAAATAACCTTAAAATGTAAGTTTCTGATTGTTTCTTCAAGACAAAATTTTAGTTTAAAATATTGCAGACTCATTGTTGAAGCTACTCGCTGGAAATGAAACGGTTTATTGGAGCGTATATTCCATGATTTCCGATCATCCCAACGACGCAGTTGATTTCCCAAGCGAGTTCTATAACGAGCAATGCCCATCAGGAATGCCACCGCATTCGCGGAAATTAAAGGTTGCTGCATTTATCATGCTATTGCGAAATCTGAACGCAAAAAAAAAACAAAAAAAACGGACTATTGAATGGCACGCGTTTGGCCATAAAATTCTTGCATTGGAATTCGATTGATGCAGAAATTACCTTTGGCAGTAATAAGTGAGAACGAGTCTGATTTCCTCGCATTGACTTAGAACCGAGCGAGCGCAGTTTGCCATTTAGGATAAGACGTCATCAATTCCCAGTGATTTTAGCATTTGCAGTGACGATCAAGGACAATCTTTTGATCACGTAGGAGTTTCCCTTCCCTCACCCGAGGAACAAATCATGAACAGTTTAAAGTTTTTGTTAAAAACACTTTTTATCAAGGAACATTTTTTGAAACAAATCCACGCACATTCACAAAAAATGTTGTCATCAAATAGCTTTTATATTGAATTATATTACAGTTTTTGATTTTACTTCCGTCATTATTGACCGGTTATTGCTAGTTATTACATAATTTTGTTGAATTAGTTTAAAATATTTCCATTGGCACCGTTCATTAAGATACCAGTAACAATTAACTGATGATGAATATATATTTTTAATATTGTCTGGCTACCTTCCTATTTTTATAATTATTGTTGATCAGAATCGAGAACATTACTATCCTGGCAGACACATTATTACACAGTCTCCATCTGCAAACTTCGAAGGGTGTGGATGTTAATTGCTCCTGCAACGCACTGGTTGTGTTTACTACGATGAATCCTTTCAAACGTCCATTTATCCTACATTTGATGCCAAAGTTTCAACAATCTTAGCTGTGTTGATTATCAATAGCAGTATGGTTGTCTAGCAGGCGACAATTAAATGTTTTTAGACTTTCTACCGTAACTTTATCCAGTGTTTCCGTCATGTGCCTATCAAAGCACCCTCCTTGCGTGAGCAATAAATAAAGTTGACCATGAGCAAAGATTACTTCTAGTTGGTTAACACCTGCATGAATAAATGATAGTCCCTATCTTTTGTTGATTGACTTGGCAAAAGCTAAAATCACAGAAAACTGGAAGAAAACTATAGATGACAGAAAAGCTATTATCGTGTGGCTCTAAACATATTCGTGGAATTGTCGTAGATTTTATTGAGATAGGTTGAAGATGTTTAAGGTCCCGTCTGAGCAGAGGTGATGATGGTAAACTATGTGATAATAAGGGGTAAGAAATAGCTTTTTTCCGGAATGGTGAGAGTGTAAGAGAAAGGGCAGTCTCTGGATTTAGTAATTGATCAAATCCAGCCTATCTCACGACAATATTTAACTAGACTCCCTTTCTCTCCTGGTACATATATATACGAGTTACACTCCACTTACATATACAAAATTCTGTGACATAATACGTACAGACGTGAACCAAGCTATGGATAACATATAATGGGCAGGTGTTTTGACCAACACGATAACTTAAGGTTTATTATCTTAAAAAAAAAATCACATCAATATTATCTATCAGAACGTATAAATTACAGACATAAAAATGCAAGAAAATTTATTAACCCAATAGGCTCTCCTCTATTGTAAAGGAATCCCAAAGTAGATCCCGACAGAGGTAAGTAACCCAAAAGATTACAGTTAATAATAATATATATAAGGATAGACGATAAAGTAAAAGAACCAAGTCTCTAGTTAATCTATCCTGAAACAAAGAAGACAAGAAAATGATATAACAGTATTTGCGAACCCGAAAAGACTTAAGTGAGTATAGTGATTATACAAAAATATGAAATATTCATTTCTCTTTCTTACGGTCTGTCAGTCTGTGGCCACAAGCAATCAGCAATCACACTTACCTACTACTCTTGAACATATCTGTGTATCTTTGACATATTTCAGGGTGGTGCCATCCAAGGGACCCAGTTCCTCCAAGAATGATAAATTTTTCCTAATAGGGCACGTCCGCTTAAATAATGCTAATTTTATGTGTCAAAAGTTCACGTCAGGTAGTGCAGGTAAATATATATTTGCGATCAAAATGTTTCTCATGGGCAGCGCACAGAACCGATATTTAGGAAAATGTCTGGTGGGTACACTGTTAGAAAACCACTAAGGATAAGCAAAGGATCTCCTATCTGTTTTTATCTCTCACTCTGGGGTTGAGTGCCGGTTATGGACCCAAGTATTCCTTTTTCTGGATAAATCCACTTGAGAAAAGAAAAAAACTACGATATTCAATCTTCTGGAACAAATGATATATAGATAGATATTTGTCCACCACAGGCGGATCAGATTTGCTGTGAACAATCTGGGTAATTTCTTGTCCAGTTCTGATTTTTATTCTGTAAATGTTTATATGTGGGTACTCTCTCTCTCTCTCTCTGTAAGGAAACCGAGAGAACCGCACTGGTCCAAATCTAGGACCCAATAATATTTTAAGAATGTTTCTGGAGCTATTCAGACAGCTAGATCGCAGGGTTGATCGCCTAGATGTAGAAAAGAACAAACATTTTAACAATGATATCATTATTATATTCTACACTCGTTAGGTAAGACCTCTTGATATTAAATTATATTTAAAACCCACAAAACTCTAGTAATTCACAAAATTACGCATGATGAATAAAAGTATATTTATCTCTAATTATCAGTCGCCTAGCGTATATTAATTAATTTAAAGCGTCTCTTACTGGGGGAATAGCAAGAAATTAAATTTACTTATTACAGCTGGAACTATTTAATATGCTTATTTAATAAACAGAGAAATCCCAGTGAAAACATTAACACGTTAAGACACTCAAAATTCTAATATATATATATGATTACCGCCACACAAGGAAAATGACACTCTCCGTGAATCTCATAAATTCTTTCTATATAAAAATTCTAAGATTCGCTCTAGCAGATATCACCAATTCCTGGGGCAGACTGATAACGATTTTTCAAAAACTGCGCAAATATACTGAATCGCCCCGATGCCCCCATGTCTTGCAAAACACACCTGGAGCTAATTCAGTCCATTCTATTATCGGGTGTTAAACAGAGGTTTCAAACCTCGGCTGGGACATCGTAACCTGATCCCGCCTCCTGACGGAAAGTCAGTGCGAGTGTCGTGGCTGCTAGCCCGATAACTTATGGCATACTAGCCAGCAAGCGTGGGAATGACTCGAGTTGTTTAGTTGTAATTAAAGAGAGGCTCGATTTTCATACGTTAGAGGAATGAAAACTCGTACACTTTAAATACTGCCTCTGGTGATATTGTTTTGTATTTTTGAAAAGTCCAGCCTTCTATCTTTAGTATTACCAGACTGTAAAAGTTTATAGCAAAAACATAACAAGGTATATTTGGTGGTTCTTTTAATATGATACAAAAATATCAAACTGACCATTTCTTGACCGGTTACTTTGCCGAGAAATCCTAATAACTTGACCTTTGACCTCTATATTATCATTATTATTTTATTTTGTGTTCATTGTGGAGCATGTAACCACCACTACAGCTGGTACCCTTGTAGGAAGCCTGCACCAAACAGTCACGTGACTTTTGTAGTGGTCAGATCTATTGTAATTAGTTTGACATGATGATGTTGCCAGCCTCATGTACCACCTCATATTAGTCACCTTGTACGAATTGTCTGAGTATAACGTTCACTCAAGTACAGGGTAATGATTACTGTTTCCGTAGTTTCTCGAAAAGCCAGTGAAAACCATGAAAATAATGAAGAGAAAGGCATACGTGCTCTTTAAGAGAGTGTTTAATTTAGCTGTCACAGTGTTTAGTTTACCGTTTCCGTATTTTCCGGAAAACTTGGCGCGACTAATCTCACTGATTGCAAATTTTCATTAAGAAAATTAGTAGTATGGGGATATCTATCTTGCGGGTGTGTCGTGGAATATTCTAATCCACATATATAAATTATTAGGTAAATATGAAGCCTAACAAATAAAATTAATAAAGAAAAGAGCAATGGTAAATAACAGTGCTGTCACAAAGAAGGTACTCGAAATCCCCCTTGTTTTCTACTTCGTCGGCAAATTGTAACGCTTTCACGTTGATATTAAAGGCCTTCTGCAACATACACGCGTTTCCCAAACACACAATAAAATGTGCTGCCTTTCTAAGAAAAACCTTGAAATATGCAAGTTGACCTAAATTTTAAATTCCATTCATGTCTTTTTCTACACTATGTTACCAAAAACAAAAGACAGATGGACTAAAGGATAGCGAGAAGGGAGAGGCAGAAAGCCGAACACTAAACACGCGTCTCGCTATTAACGCCACCCCCAACCCGCGTCGCGCGATACACAATTACTACTATCACGCGTGTTAGGCTACAAGCACTAACTTTTTCAGACGGACAGTGATAAATTCACTACCCTTCCCAGAGTTAGGTTTTAAAATCATAAAAAACGCTTATTAGGAAAGATAACAATAGATGGGTTTACGTTTGAAAACATTACAGTACCCAGACAGCACATCTTCGAAACAGGAGGTAGAAGAAATTGCATATTTTGAACGCAGCCACGTAGCTCTTTTAAATTTGGATATTTGGGTTCCTTAGGGCTTGCTGACAAAGAATATGTAAAACGTTACGCAAATAGTCCAGGAATTAATAAATTATAACCAAAATAAAATAGTGGGGATGCCTGACAACATAAAATCATTTCTGCTCATAAAATTTTTTTATAACGTGTTTGAAAAAACCTTACGTTACAGAAATAGCCTACCATGTAAACTCCAAATTGATTGGAGCGCAACAAATGAAAGACTAACCACGATTGGTCGGGCTATAAATACTATCTTCGTTGTTAGGGGAGACGTGGAAAGGTAACATTTTTTCAAACACTTGTCGAAACGTGGCCTCATTGGCTAGACTCGCTGATATACTCACTTAGGAGCGTTAGTTCGAGACCACTAGTGCAAATAATCTTGATAAAGCAACAGTGCGTTGAAGCCAGCTCATATTTGTGTTAAATAAAAGCCTGGAACATAAGCAGATGGGAATTTGTGCCAGTAAATGTGCCAGAATTCATTGCTAATCAACGTATCTGTGTTTATTCTATGAATTGTGGTAAGCTTGAACCATTCAGTATCTTTTAATGAAAATTGAATGTAAATTGTTAATTTATGCCTGTATATATATATGTGTAGTTCAGTGGCAAACAGGAGATAAAGCCTATAATGCTCCAGCCTGAACAGAGGGTGTCGGAGGGAAGTAAAACGGCATGGAATGGCCAAATAGTACACTGACACCTGGATGATTGACTAGAAAGAAATAATGCTGGAAGTGCAGAGGCGTGGTAACCATTAAGGAGGTTAATACTGGTATAAAGTATTTCAGATGAAGCTGACAGTTGGCCTAACGCTCTGAACTCAATGTTTGTGATGTATTGTGATCAGTGTAAAAAGAGAGTATAAGTTAGTTATGAAGTAGAAGGTACATCCTTCTTGATTTCAGGGACCGTGGTCTTGATGGTACTGAGCAGCACCTGGTCAGAGCTTTGCTGAATCCAGAGTCGGACAGCATACTCCTTGGTCTTTTTAGCTATCAGTGAGGTGTCTCCAGAGCCCAAGGGAGAATTCGAGCAGAGGAGTCCTTTCCTGCCGCCATCACGCAAGATAAGCTGATTTGGCCAGCTGAGCTCAACATTATGTCCCCTCATCTTGAAATGACTTTGTAAAAATAACATTCAGAGGGGAATTTAATTGTCTTAATATCAGGAACTGAGAACATCTCCAATACTAGTCCCAAAAGACAAACTATTGAAGTCATGATGACAAATACCAACAGAGCTTGAACAAAACAAAACCAGTATTACCTCATATTACTACTACACAACTGACACACATAGGATATTTTTAATAATATATGTCACTACAATATTCATATTGATAAAGTCTGTACATATACTTGTAATTAAAATTGATTGTGATTCCTGGTTCCTTTGTATTTGAATCAGGACACATATACCTTTATGACAACAATGAATACATATTGTTATTTGAAAAGTTATCAGTGACTCCTTAAGATATTCTCATAGAGTGTTATATGTATGTGAGTGTCACAGTGTTGTCAAGAGTAGTGGATTAAATTAAATTGTTTATCTGTCTGTTGTTGTGACTTACACTTCATCATACACATACCCTAGACACATAACGTAGTCATCACACTATTCCAGAATAATTCTGACTGAGATATATAGATATGTGGTAGCAAGTAAGGTTATCTATAATACACTACTCTTAATAGATATAGATACCTTCACAGCTGATCTCAGTCAGTACACTAAGTCCCCTATAAATATTTATAACATCCCACTTCACCACATATATTGGGGTCTCGCTCTTGGGATTTTGAATCTTTACCTATTAAAAATATTGGGGGTAATTCACTTCAGGGAATATAAGAATTAAAAGGTATCCTTGGGTGGAATTAAATAAGGTTGAGCTCACGGTGCCTGTGTTGTCCATTAGATATATTTAGAGATTAAATTGTTGGTTAGACATTGTAGAAATTTACCTGATAGACAATGGCGGACCTGGCCAAGTTTCGATCTGCTGCTGTTCAGACTGCAAAAGAGTTAGGATTAGATGGGCAAGTTATGGTTGCCTATGTCACTACGGAATGTGACAAATTTATTGAACGCGAAGAAAGAAGGTTTGAAGCCGAAAGAAGGTTAGAGGCTGAAAGGGAAATTAAGAGGTTGCAGATTGAGGCTGAGGCTAAGAAATTGGAGGCAGAAAGAGAAGACAGAAGATTGGCTGCAGAAAGGGAAGAGAGGAAATTAGCTGCAGAAAGGGAAGCAGAAGATAAAAGATTACAAAGGGAACATGAGTTACGACTAAGGGAGTTTGAGTTTCAAGGCCATGCTCCTGAAAATGGTGCCAGTCCCTTTGCCTCTGATGCCACTGCTAGCCAAGGAGCCTCAACCTCAGCTATGAATTTTCATTTAGATCATTTTGTTGAGAAAGACGATGATATTGAGAGCTACCTAAATAGGTATGAACTATTAGCTACCACGTATGGGTTAGAGAGAGAAAGGTGGAGCTTAAAGTTATCTCAGGGACTTCGTGGGGCAGCTTATGAAGTTTTTGCAAAAATGAGCAGAGGTGATCAGGAAAATTATGACATGCTAAAGCAGGCTCTTTTGTTAAGGTATGAAAAGAATGCAGAATTTTATAGGAAAAAATTTAGGAATGCTAAACTACTGTCAGGTGAAACCTATCACCAGTTCTCTGCACGAATAGAGACATACTTGGAGAAATGGACTTCTCTGGGGAAAACCCAAGATCTTAAGGAAATGGTCCTTATAGAGCAATTAAGAGAGTCCATGGCTCCAGACCTGAGAAAGTTTCTCATGGAACAAGGTGCAGAGAGGCTGGGTGAGTTGCTAAATGTTGCTGAAAGGTATCAAGCAGCTCAAGCAGAGGTAACAGGTAATAAAAAGAAACAGGTGGATAACTTTAGGGCACCACAGAACTTTAATAAATTTGATCCTAGGGATCAAAATAAAGGTAAGCACCAATTTGATAGGCCACGGTATGAAAATAAAAATAAATTCCCACAATTCGATGAAAGGAAATATGATGAAAGAAAATCTTTCAACCAAGGAAAAAGGTGGTGTAAGAATTGTCAGATGGACAATCATGACACTGACCGTTGCAGAAGGAAACCTGTGTATATGGCAACCCTTCAGGTCAGGTCGACCTCAAGACAGGAGGAGGATATTATGTTAGATACCACTCCAGAAGAGATGAGGAAGGCACAGGCTGGGGATAAAACACTCAAGCCTTGTTTCAGAAAATTGTCAACTTGTCATACAACTCCAGGCAAGGGAGATTTTTACATGAAAAACAAGTTGATGTATAGGAAGACTGGAGCTAGACCCAAAGGTCAGGGACAGCTGGTACTTCCTAAAAGATATAGGGCAGACTTAACAAGGAGCCTACATGTGAAACCAGATGGGGACCATGAGAAGATAGGTACCATCATTCAAAAGGTGGCTCACAATTATTATTGGCCCAAAGCAAGATGGGACATTGAGAATTTTGTAGAAAGGTGTAGCATAGCACATGAGGGAACACCCACAAGTGGGAACATGGATCAGGACCTGGACACGCCACGGGGCAAAATTAGGCCTGATAATAAAAAGAAAAATAGATTTGATAAAGTGGACCAAATGGAATGGGAAGCCCCTTTTCACGGACAAGCTTCACTTAACTGTTTTACAATGGCCACTATGCGGAGAGTGCAAAAAGATGTCTTACCCCAGGATAAGCCGAAAATCCCTCAATCGGACTTAAACAAACTGGAGGAAGAGGATGTAGAGAGGAAATCTCTCATCAAGAATTTTAAGTGGGGAGAAAGCCCCAAAAGAAAAATTGGTAGCGGTCGTTTTGTGAATGATAATTCTGGGAGGAAAAATCATCACTATAAAGCTTCGAGTGGAAGAGACCATACCGGTGCATGGACAAATAGGTCCACACAATTAAAGGTCCATATGTAGCTTTGTTAAGAACGTGGACTGATGAAAAGGCAGAGGAAAACATTACATCTTCATACCAATATGTGAATGAGCTGACCACTCGGTTAAAAACTGGCTGGAAACTTGCCAATGAAAATTTGAAACAAGCCAGGAAGAAACATGCTGCCTATTATAACAGGAAGGCGAAAGACAGAAATTTGGCTGTGGGAGAGAAAGTACTGCTTCTTTTGCCCGGGAGTCAGAATAAGTTACAAATTGGATGGCAGGGTCCATATACAGTTCTAGAGAAGGTGTCTAGAACAAATTATAAGATAGATAAGAAGGGGAAAGAAAAAATCTATCATGTGAATCTCCTGAAGAAATATTTGGAAAGAGAACATCAGGAAGAGACACACTTGTTGACCTTGTCCATCGCCATGGAGATGAAAAAGGAACCACTTTCATCATTTGAATATCCATTACACCCCTGTGAGACAGCAGCACAGGTGAAAATCAGTACACATTTAACGAAAACTCAGAAAGAGAGAGTGCAACAGGTTCTAAATAATCATGCAGAGGTGTTAACAGACCGACCAGGGCATACAAACCTATTGGAATATGATATGAAACTAATAGACTCCACACCTGTCTGTATGAAACCATATTCGATTCCGTTTGCTAAGGAGAAAGCTTTGAAGGAAGAGATAGACTATCTATTGAAGGAAGGAATTATTTCGCACAGTGAGTCTTCGTATAGTTCCGGTGTTGTACTCTTAAGGAAGCCCTCTGGAGAACATAGACTCTGTATAGATTACAGGAGACTGAATGCTATTACAGAAGGACAGGTGGATCCATTGCCGGATACAAATCAGCTGTTTGCCAGACTAAATAAAGCTAAATATTTCTCAAAAGTGGATCTGAGTAAAGGATACTATCAGATTCCAGTAAAGCCTGAGGTTAGACCATACCTAGCTTTTAGTACCTCAGAAGGACACTATGAGTTTAATAGATTGCCATTTGGATTGAAGAATGCGCCTAGTGTCTTCTCTAGAATGATGAGAAAATTATTGGATCCTCTGAATAATCCCTGTATAACAAATTTTATGGATGATATCCTTATAGCAACAGAAACATTTGAGGAACACATTGACTCTCTGAACATGCTGTTTGATCGACTTAGGGAGGCAAATTTAACAGCCCGACCAACCAAATGTTGCGTTGGATGTAAAGAATTGGAATTTTTGGGACACACAGTTTATCAGGGAAACATGACCCCTGACCCAAAGAATTTAGAGAAACTACAGAAAGCCCCGAGACCACAAACCAAGAAGGACGTGAGATCCTTTGTCTCATTATGTGGTTTCTACCAGAAGTATATCAAAAACTTTAATTCCATATGTGCACCGTTAACTGAATTGACACGTAAAGGACATCCAGATCGCATTACATGGACACCACAATGTGAAATGACTTACCAAGAATTGAAGGAAAAGCTCACAAGTAAACCCATTTTGAAATTACCTGACTTAAGTCAAGAATTCATAGTAAGGACGGATGCAAGTAATATTGGGTTAGGTGCAACTCTACTACAGAAATCAGATGCATTGGATGGGGAATTAAGCCCAGTGGCATATGCTAGCAGAAAGTTGAATAAAGCTGAAATCAACTACTCAACTAGCGAAAAAGAATGTCTTGCAGTAATATGGGCGATAAAGAAATTCAATATTTATCTATATGGGAAGGCATTTAAGTTGCAAACAGACCACAAACCTTTATCGTTTCTAGCACAGGCTAGGCATGAGAACTCCAGGTTACTCCGATGGTCTTTACTTTTGGCTCCATATAATTTTAGCATTGAGTATATATCTGGAAAAACCAATTTGGGAGCGGATTTTTTAAGCCGCCATCCGTGTGATGAGAATCACCGTAAACCCCAGAAATAATAATAAATTTCTCTATGTGTATATAGAATAAAGGACTGACATATAATGTCTGTTTTAAGAGGGGAGGTGTCGTGGAATATTCTAATCCACATATATAAATTATTAGGTAAATATGAAGCCTAACAAATAAAATTAATAAAGAAAAGAGCAATGGTAAATAACAGTGCTGTCACAAAGACAGTACTCGAAATCCCCCTTGTTATATACTTCGTCGGCAAATAGTAACGCTTTCACGGTGATATTAAAGGCTCACTGTATTATACACGCGTTTCCCAAACACACAATAAAATGTGCTGCCTTTCTAAGAAAAACCTTGAAATATGCAAGTTGACCTAAATTTTAAATTCCATTCATGTCTTTTTCTACACTATGTTACCAAAACGAACGAACAGATGGACTAAAGGATAGCGAGAAGGGAGAGGCAGAAAGCCGAACATTAAACACGCGTCGCGCGATACACAATTACTACTATCACGCGTGTTAGGCTACAAGCACTAACTTTTTCGGACGGACAGTGATAAATTCACTACCCTTCCCAGAGTTAGGTTTTAAAATCATAAAAAACGCTTATTATGAAAGATAACAATAGATGGGTTTACGTTTGAAAACATTACAGTACCCAGACAGCACATCTTCGAAACAGGAGGTAGAAGGAATTGCATATTTTGAACGCAGCCACGTAGCTCTTTTAAATTTGGATATTTGGGTTCCTTAGGGCTTGCTGACAAAGAATATGTAAAACGTTACGCAAATAGTCCAGGAATTAATAAATTATAACCAAAATAAAATAGTGGGGATGCCTGACAACATAAAATCATTTCTGCTCATAAAATTTTTTTATAACGTGTTTGAAAAAACCTTACGTTACAGAAATAGCCTACCATGTAAACTCCAAATTGATTGGAGCGCAACAAATGAAAGACTAACCACGATTGGTCGGGCTATAAATACTATCTTCGTTGTTAGGGGAGACGTGGAAAGGTAACATTTTTTCAAACACTTGTCGAAACGTGGCCTCATTGGCTAGACTCGCTGATATACTCACTTAGGAGCGTTAGTTCGAGACCACTAGTGCAAATAATCTTGATAAAGCAACAGTGCGTTGAAGCCAGCTCATATTTGTGTTAAATAAAAGCCTGGAACATAAGCAGATGGGAATTTGTGCCAGTAAATGTGCCAGAATTCATTGCTAATCAACGTATCTGTGTTTATTCTATGAATTGTGGTAAGCTTGAACCATTCAGTATCTTTTAATGAAAATTGAATGTAAATTGTTAATTTATGCCTGTATATATATGTGTAGTTCAGTGGCAAACAGGAGATAAAGCCTATAATGCTCCAGCCTGAACAGAGGGTGTCGGAGGGAAGTAAAACGGCATGGAATGGCCAAATAGTACACTGACACCTGGATGATTGACTAGAAAGAAATAATGCTGGAAGTGCAGAGGCGTGGTAACCATTAAGGAGGTAAATACTGGTATAAAGTATTTCAGATGAAGCTGACAGTTGGCCTAACGCTCTGAACTCAATGTTTGTGATGTATTGTGATCAGTGTAAAAAGAGAGTATAAGTTAGTTATGAAGTAGAAGGTACATCCTTCTTGTTTACAGGGACCGTGGTCTTGATGGTACTGAGCAGCACCTGGTCAGAGCTTTGCTGAATCCAGAGTCGGACAGCATACTCCTTGGTCTTTTTAGCTATCAGTGAGGTGTCTCCAGAGCCCAGGGGAGAATTCGAGCAGAGGAGTCCTTTCCTGCCGCCATCACGCAAGATAAGCTGATTTGGCCAGCTGAGCTCAACATTATGCCCCCTCATCTTGAAATGACTTTGTAAAAATAACATTCAGAGGGGAATTTAATTGTCTTAATATCAGGAACTGAGAACATCTCCAATACTAGTCCCAAAAGACAAACTATTGAAGTCATGATGACAAATACCAACAGAGCTTGAACAAAACAAAACCAGTATTACCTCATATTACCACTACACAACTGACACACATAGAATATTTTTAATAATATATGTCACTACAATATTCATATTGATAAAGTCTGTACATACACTTGTAATTAAAATTGATTGTGATTCCTGGTTCCTTTGTATTTGAATCAGGACACATATACCTTTATGATAACAATGAATACATATTGTTATTTGAAAAGTTATCAGTGACTCCTTAAGATATTCTCATAGAGTGTTATATGTATGTGAGTGTCACAGTGTTGTCAAGAGTAGTGGATTAAATTAAATTGTTTATCTGTCTGTTGTGTGACTTACACTTCATCATACACATACCCTAGACACATAACGTAGTCATCACACTATTCCAGAATAATTCTGACTGAGATATATAGATATGTGGTAGCAAGTAAGGTTATCTATAATACACTACTCTTAATAGATATAGATACCTTCACAGCTGATCTCAGTCAGTACACTAAGTCCCCTATAAATATTTATAACATCCCACTTCACCACAGGGTGTCCATGATGCCATAATGTTGACTATATTCTAGGTCATTGAGGGGAGAATTCATTTAACTATGTCATGATGGGCGAAAAAACAATGTAACGAATGAATAGGACTAACGTCACAAACATGTTAATTAATGACGTCATAAATAAAACATTATTTGATAGATAACAACATTTTTATTATAAGAATTTTTTAACATGTTTATCAGATTACATTGAAGCGAATAGTTATACCCCTTGATTCTTTGTCTCGTCAACCAACAGTTTTATTCTTGATACAGTTTCTGACAGCGAAAACCCTACGTCATTTTCAGACTCCACTTTTTTAACATGCTTCAGATTAGATTAAGAACTCGCCGTTCTCTCTTCATTTCACAACTTTGTTTCTCACTAAGACTACTACTTTAGGAATATTTCAGTTGGATTATATGCAGTATGGCCCACACGTAATAATTAATAGACCATGCAGCAGCTAATTCTATTTGTGGGGATCCCTGTCTTGTGAAAAGATAGGAACTACCGATGAGTTTAGCTGTGGCACTGATAAAATGACTGCTAAACATCTGCTTCAGAGATGTCCTGCATATGTGGAACAGAGAAAACGCATATGGCCGACAGCAGTACCATTCGTGGAAAAGCTCTACGGAGATGCATATAGCCTTATGCTGACTACTGCTTTCTATGAAAACATTCAAGTAGACGTCTGAGAGTGTACGAAGATGATGATGATTAAAGAAGAATCACGTAAGTCGAGAATCAACTTATCCAAGTTAGAACAACACAGTACTTTAGAAGCAATGAATGTAGTAACTGACGGGTTAAACATTTCTTGGTGTTTGGAGGACCCGAAAGTAAATTACGAAAGTCACTAAATAAAGTCGCCGTACATCCAAAAACATCAAACTTCATTATGCTGTTTCTCTTTGTTTGTCGTATTTATGTCTGTCCGTATTTACAATAGCATTGGTCGTAGACCCGTTTTCTGTGATGTTTTGTAATACAGGTTGTTCAGATCCGAGTTGAACATTCCCAGTTACAATAGTTTGGCCACGTTTGCAGGATTGGAGAAGATCAGCCACTACGACTTATATGGGAAACCAATAGCCAAAGATCCAGTTCTCCAGGACGACGCAGAATTCGTTGGGAGGACAACATTAGACAATCCCTGAAGGACAGAGGACTGGACTGGAACCAGGCCAAAAGAAATGCAGCTTACAGGACAACATGGCGCTGTCTCTGGCTAATCTCTACACTCCAAGGGAGAAGATGTTTGTTTGTTTTGATTTGTTAGGTTTTATGGACCATCTTCATTGTACACGGACAACTCCATCAGTGCTCCGATCTCCTCCCTTAGATCACAAGGAGGATCTCAGCACAGTGCACGAACTCTAAAGCACCGGCGAGGATCCCAATGTAAATTCTGAGATGGCAGTGGCCGTATGGCCTACTCTTTATCATTATTAACTGCCGAAGAATTTTTAAACTGCGCAACTTGCAGACCTCCTATTTTTTCGCCCTTGTCAGAGAAGGCTTGGCATCAGTTTTCACCACGCAGCGGATCAAGGGGGAGTATGATATTAGTAGTTCCCAGTAGTCATGAAAAAAAATGTCATCAAAACTATTTCCCGTACTGGAAACCGAACCCGTTTCCTTTAGACTTGGAGGCGAACACCATACCTTGTAGCAACTCCGGCAGAGGAGGAACGAACAAGTAAGATAATGTGTTTAAAATAGTGTTGAAATGCGCTTACTAGCGCCAATGAAACATTTTGGTGTGCACATCTCCGACTAATCAAGTACTATGACACACCGAACTACCATTGAAAGTGGCAGAGCATATAAGTGTGCACTACTTTAACATGTGCATCGAATTCCATAGTATTTAAAGTTATTTTACTCTAAATCCTAGAAAGAAAATAACTTGTTAACAAAGTAACAAATAGACTATTAAAAATAAGAGAATGTTTTTTGCGTTACATAATTTTGTCTAATGAACTGATAAGGTTAAATAAAAAATGACAATCTTTTATTTAATTTCTTATTTTTTTTAATAGTTAAATTGTTTCCCTTTTAAAAGAAAATTGGATGCCTTCCCCTAACTTCCTTATCTTTGCTACTTAAAAATTTCACATGGTAGGCTAATTTTTTTCTATTTTTTTTTTCACCTATTTCCGAGATTCAAAATCCCGTCGCAACCTGACAAGAGGTGTGATCTCTTGGTTAGAAATGGGGTATATTGTGTAATTTTTATAACATTCTGACAGCATGACTGTTATCTCTGTCCTTTTTTTTAAATTTGGGGGCGCGGGAGGGTTGGGGAGGGGGGGGAGGGGGTCTCACTTTTGAATTAACCATGAAAAAGTATATTTATGCTAAAGAACGCTAGCTGCTGTCTGGCCAATACGTTGTTAGTTTATTCGAGTGCTCCTGCTTGTTCAGTAAATATACTTGTTTATTTATATTTTCTAAGTGTACTGATTTTACCTCTATATCTATAAACAGCGGTCATACCCGGTTTAACCCGGGTCTATGTCGGAATGTGTGCAAGTCGGGTTTGGTGCGAATCGTTTTAGGAAGGTTTACGTTTATTTTTGGCTTCAATTGTATTATTGCATTGATTTGTGCTTCTAACACACACAAAATAATTAAGTGAGGGCTTCTTCGTAGACGACATTGGTAGCACAGTGACTTGGTGACCACACGTATAAGTGTTCCGGTGTGCTAACTCGGGAAAAAGTCACATACAGTTCCATGTGAAAAGCACTCATCGCTCAAATCGACGCCGGCCACGTGAAGCGTTTGACCTTGTGCGTAATTAATGGTCATTGAAAAACAGAATTGGGAATTGGAGTCTCTTAAAATTGAAAGACAGATCGGAGGGAATCGTCGGGATTCTTGGTATGCAGACTTTCTCCCCGCTACAACAACCTGTCAGGATGGTGGCCTCCATTATGCAGTTCTTCAAAGAAGCTATTTGGAGTCTAGTGCCACTACACAGTTTGGGCGGGCCTGCAAATAATACGTTCACACTACTCATGAGTCTATTGTCGCCTCTTATATCTTTTAAAGTCCTATTTAGGGCTTCGATAGAACTTTTGTGTAACATTGTGCTCTCAACTTAAATAGTGCATGGGCCGTTGTAGCAACGTCGCAGCTATTCCCGAGGAAAGAACAAACGAACGAACGAACGAACTTTATTTTCAAATGGTTAAGAATTGGGCAAACAGGCCCGTCTGACATTCTGCCCTTCCTCGCTCTCTCATCATGTGTGCCGTATCATTTCATCCTCACATTTACTTTAAGCATTATTACGGCATTTATCATTATAACAGTAATATAACATCATACGTTTGCAATAATCATCATAATTAAAGTATGTTTTTAAAATAAATTAAAGAAAACAAAATGAAAAATATAGAATTAAAAAAAAAAATTAATGAAAATTTAAAAAAAAAAATAAATAAATAAATACAAAAAATGTAAAAAACAAATAACAAGACTGATACAAATCGAATTCCTCATACAGTAAATTAGTGATTTGAGACATATTGAGAGGTGTGTTATAAAAACTCGTGAAATATTTAAACGGTCTGCTACTGAATGACTCAGGGACTCCGTATTTTTTCCAGTGCACGCGAAAAACTTTACGAGAGGTAAGCAGCTTTGAGTCTCATAGCAGATACTGCTGCAGTGAGTTCAATGATAGGTTCATCAAGATGAGGTGAGGTAAACAGTTACTTTCCTCGCTGTCTTTAGAGTCCAAAGCTCAACTCCAGAATCAGACTAGTTAGATAGTTAGATAGTGTTACCGGGGCAATTGTTCGGGTTTTATGATATGATTTCGCTTGAGGTCTCCTGCATTTATTTAATGATGCGATGCACAAGTGCTGAAAACAATCTTAAACTGCAACATCAAAGATGCGGCAAAGGCAAGGTTGGACGTTTGGACAACACATTTTATTAGCAGCTCGAAGTTCCAATTATTTCATAGAATATATGCCTTTTTCATGCAGATTTATTTAAAGTTCATAACTCACGTGCATCATAATCAGAATTCCATTCTCACAATAATCTAGCATCGACCCACTGAGGTATATTGGCGATCTAGAGGTCGAACACTTTAGGAATCTGTAGAAATCAAAACATCTAGGAGCTCGACATGAATGCGTCCGTCCACCTTGAAATACACACAGAAAAGGCCCATAAGAATCGTTCACTTCTGCTAACATTGGTCCGGTAGACTTCTTCTATTCTGCCCCAAAAGGCAATGACGTACTTCCGGGTAACCCATGGATACAGTACATCAACAACATGGTCCCTAATCGAGCTTTATTTGATATCGACAAATATGTTATGAGTTATGTCATAACATATGCTCCCCCCCCCCCCCCCCGGAAAATAATTAAAACGAAGTTTTCATTCTTTACGTGGAGTGAGTTTTAAGATCACTGGAGTGAACAGATGGTATCATCAAATTTCACTGTTAGTATGACATACTATAGCACCAATGTTTGTGCCACAAAGTAGGCAATTAAACACTCGAGGTGTGGACAGCAGCAAAGAATGCTAACACCATTGTCTACAAAGGACATAAAACAAATCAACAGCAAAGTGAGGTAACTATAGCAATATCATGCAACATGTAAACAATGAAATAAGTATATCAGTCCATGCATTCCCATACTGCACACCGTCTAAAAATGCCTATTTGTCTCGTCAGGTAACGGTAGTCACTTAATGTCATCTCAATTAAACATTATAATGCAAAGCATTAATATTAACAATAATGCAATAGAAACAATAGATGACATGAGGCAGACAAATAACCAATAAGGTATGTGACAGCGACATATTGTCAAATGAATAAAGTTATGTATAACTCTGAATGATATGTTATTAATATATTATATTCATAGTAAGAGCAGCAAGGAAATCCTGTATGTAGCAGATTATTATGGGCAATATATAAAACTATGCCTATGTGTTTTATCAATATATAACTGTATGGCGTATAAGCTCATCAATGTTGCAAAGTCTAGTGTGAGTGTGACATAAATTTGTGTCAACAACTCAACAATCTGTAGTGGATTCAAACTAATCACTTGTTAATAATATACACAATAATGCAAGTCTATAAGGAAATGTCATTCCGTTAATTAAAAATGTTTATACACTGTCCTTAGACGTATGTTGAAATCCATCGTTGACCATGTCCATGCTTGTTCTCCATGCGATATTACGTCAGTACGAATCCAAATGTTATTAAACACAGTAGTCAACCATCACAAATAAGTTACACAAGAAATATCTCTGTTACTTCCCTTTAGAGAACTTGAGTCATTCATTTTCGAGTTATGTTCCTTTAAGTGGAGAACATAATTTCTTGCCAACAAAAGTTCGTATCAAAAATGTCTGGAAATGACACCATTTTAAACATTATACACATGGTGTGCTAGAAAGTCTGTAACCTTAATATAAGTACTGTCATAAAGGCACGATCTCTATGCGAAGTGCGCTGAGTTCAATGATATATTACTTGATTTTCAGTATTATAGAATGCATCATCATCCTGTTGCTGTGTGAGCCATTTTCTTATATCAGCAATGTGATCATTGTAGAATGTTAGTAGTGTCATGCGACTACGTAATTATTCACTCAATCGTTTCTTGATCATGACATCACCATGTACGTTTATGTGTTAGATTGAATTCTGTGAATCATCTGTACTTGTAGAGTTGATAGGTGATATAGGGTCTTTTACGCACCTAGAAAGAACGTCTGCCAAATTAATCTGCCTCTCTCTTATGGCTTGGATTTGATAGTTATGAGGTTGTAAAGCTAGCGAGGCTCTAGCTGCTCTTTGATTTGTAAATCTCGCTGTTTTGAGGTATGCCAACCTTTTTGATCTGTATCCAGAGTGCATCGGGCTCCCATCAGATATCGTTGTAGTTTGTTGAAAGAAAATACGATCGCTAACAGCTTCCTCTCGACAATGGGATACCGCTGCTCTGTGGGCGAAAGTTTCCAGCTTACATACATAGTAGGGTGCATTTGGCCTTCAAGTTCTTGCATTAATGTTCCTCCGACGCCTCTATTCGACGCGTCGACTCTGAGACTCTGAGAATAAAATAATATCGAGCGTCAGGTAATCTCAAAGTAGGTGATTTGGAAAAGCACATCTTAAATAAATCTAAAGCCATATCACAGGCATGTGACCTAATTATCCAATTCGGAGAGTTCTTTTTCACTAACGATGACAAAATTGAGGTCATATCTGAAAAATTATGCAGAAATTTTCTATAGAAATTTACCAAGCCTGATAGACTGCGAACTTGTTTTTTTGTTCAAGGAATTTCAAGATTAAGAATTTTAGAAATAGTGGAATCCTCAGGTTTTAGAAACCCACCTCCTACTTTATGACCAAGAAAAGAACTTTCAGTAAATCTTATTCTGGTTTTGGAAGGTCTAGCAGTAACGTTATGAAAGCGTAAGGTATTCAACAAAGATAAATTCTGATAACATGTTCATCCCATGTATGATGAAATAAACAGATATCATCAATGTAAGTGATTAAATCCTCACGATCATTGAACAGTCTACGCATCATGCGAACAAAAGTAGCAGGAGATAGACTATTAAGTAGAGAAACTACAATGACAGATGATCCGCATAGAAAAGAGCATTAAAAATAGTCAAAGTCAAGTCACAAGATGTGTGCAGTCTACCCAAGAAATACCTCTAAAATCTATGTGTTGTTGATTAATGCAGCAATTTTAAATCAAGACAATAGTCTCGAAAGTAAACTCCGTTGTCACACTCCACAACCCTGCATGCATCAATATCTGAATAAAAATAAATAAGTGTATCCCTATCATTGAAACTGTTGAAAGGCAAAAGACGTACACATTTCACGTCAGCAGTAAACTGGAAAAATTCACCCAGTTCCTGCCATGTAGTGCCTGGTGGGAGATTACGCACTAGAACGGTGCGTGAATCAGCACCTTCAGTGACATGAGAACCATGGACATTTTTCTTTCTCATGCATGTCATATCTTTGTTATAAGCTGTATCATACTGGCTGGACTGAGCATGATACATAATCTCATTTGAGGCTATAGGCATGGAGCATGTAGTAGTAGACCGCTTAATAGGCATAGATATGCATTTTCTTTCTGATGTACTGGTATTAGTTTGACTAGGTACGTTTTTATCATCTTTATCAGTACCATAAAGTGTCAGACCATGACTCTTATGACCAACTTTTATGTCACTCCTGACAACCTCATCTACACTTTTAGCAGTTGATGGACTGTGAGCATCTCTCCATGACTTACTCCCAGAAGAGGCAGTATTGTTTTGATCAGAAACACTGGTATCAGAGTGATGTCGAGGGAAGTTGTACCTGCCTTGACATGATATTTTTACTTTTTCAGGTCGTTCTGACCTGTTTTTGTCACATTTAGTACTACCGGCGTGTTGTACAGTAGTTTTATCATAACCAATGTTGGATAATTAATTTTTGTGTAACACCACATCCAGCAAACCATTAACCCTTTTCCTAGCTTTAGCATTCTCCAAATCTTTGAGTGAAATTTCTTCCCTCTACTTCTTATTTTCCTCTACCAGGTTTACAATTTTAATTCTCTCCTCAATAAGTAACGCCTCACAGTTTACCACATTATCACGAGTCAAAATTTCTTGTTGACCCTGCAGGCATGTTAGTTCTTGATTCTTAAGTTCAAGAACTGCCAATGTACTCTCCAACTTTACCTCCAACATGGCTCTCTTTTGAGACTTACCCTTTGAATCTGCTTTTTGCCAAAATACAATCTCATGATGATTTTGCCCTGGCCGTGGCTTCTTCAGGAATAGCTGCAATGATGCTACAAGGTGACAAAATGACCAATACAATTTTTAAGTTGCCACTTAATTTATGTCATGGTGATCAAGGTGTTGTGTGTAATATTTCTTAAAAAAAGAGCTCCACAATAAAATTGCTACAAAAGTGTTCGCTCATTGGGTGGAATGAGAGCACAATGTCACATACAAGTTCTATCGAAGCCCAAGATAGGACTTTGAGATATATAAGAGATGGCAATCGACTCATGGGTGGTGTGACCATATTATTTGAAGGCAATTTTAGGCAAACTTCTCCAGTTATCTCAAGAGGTGCAAGGTCAGGTGAAGTGCATGTGTGGTTAAAAAGATCTGTCATTTGACCTGACATTTAAAAACTATTCTTTTCTAATAATATACGGGAACGCCGATATGTCTCTCTTAGCAGATTCCTTGTTGGAAGTATGAAACGGAGACTTGCCTGTAAAAGTAGGAAAAATCAGTTTGAATAATACTCAGTATGTATAGTTGTTCACGATACCCAAGCGTTGATTAATTCTATTTTTCCGGGCATAATAAATTTACGAAGTAAATGTCCATCATGGTAACTAAAATAAATAGTATTATTTCAGATCAGTTTGACTCTCCTTTTCCGTAAAATTTGAAGAAGAGTTTTTAGCTCTTTAAATCCTTCAAGGCTATCATAAGCTTGGAGAGGTACGTTTAAAAGTGGGTGCAGCAATCATTTTACTCCGCGGTCTTAGGCCACCCAAACTGTGTAATGGCACCAGACTAGAAATAACATATTTGAAGAACTACATAGCAGAAGGCACCATTTTGAAAGTCTGCTTACCAAGAATCCCTACGATTCCCTCCGATCTGCTGTTCAGTTATAAGAGACTCCAATTCCCTATGAAAGTCTGTTTTTCGATGACCATTATTATAGCATAAGGTCAACTGCTTTACGTAGCCGGCATCGACTGGTGCGATGAGTACTTCTCAAATGGGCAACTGTATGTGGCATTTTCCCGAGTTAGCACATTGGAACACGTAAATGTGTTCTCACCAAGTGACTGTAGTACCAATGGTGTCTACAAATAAACCCTCACATAAATTGGTATTAGAAGCATACATCATCGCAATAGTACAATAAAAAACAAGAACAGGTGAACCGTACTAAAACAAATCGCACCAAACCCGACTTGCACACATTCTGACTTGGACTAGGGCTAAGCCGGGTCTGACGGCTAGTATATATATATATATATACATCTCAAAATTCATGTCTCGTTTGTACGTCGTCACATCAAAGAGATGCAATTGAGGTTGAAAGTTAGACATTAATTGTATTGTTTCCCTTATATGTCATTCATTCATAACCCTCCACTAACAAAGGAGCATAGGCCTTCAACACACACATGCCAAGTCCTCCTGTCACGTGCCATCATCTCAAGTTCGTTGCATGTTCTCCTCATTATTTTCACCTCTGTTTCCAGCTCTCTTCTCCACGTGCTTCTTGGTCTACCTCTGCCTCTCTTGCCCTGGAGGTTCCAGAATAAGGACTGTCTTGTAATGCTATCAACAGGTTTCCTAAGTGTGTGTCCTATCCATCGCCATCGTCTTCTTCTCATCTCTTGTTCCACTGGCACTTGTCTAGTTCTTGTCATCAGTTCCACGTTGGTAACTTTGTCATACCATTTTAATCCCTCTATTCTACGCAAGCAGACATTTATGAAAGTCTGTAGCTTTTTGGTTGTTGTCTTTGTTGTTCTCCATGTCTCCGAGCCATACAATAGGACTGACTTCACATTTGAGTTGAAGATTCTTATTTTCGTGTTGGATCCTATTTCTCTTGATCTCCATATATTTCCCAATGCAATGAAAGCTCCTCTTGCCTTTTGTATTCTTATTTTGATATCGCTGTCTGTCCCTCCAACTTTGTCTATATTACTGCCAAGATATGTGTACGATTCTACATCTTGTATTGGTGTTTCTTCAAGTTCAACCCTGTTATCATTACCTGCATTTATTCTCATTATTTTTGTCTTTTCCCTGTGTATTTTCAGACCCAATTGCTGTGACCTCTCATCGAGTGTTTTCAATTTGTCCTGCATCTGGTTACGGTTATGGGACAGAAGAGCCAAGTCATCAGAAAAATCAAGATCATCCAACTGCTTAGTCAGAGTCCACTGGATTCCAATTCTGTTGTGTGTTGTCGATGATCTCATAACCCAGTCTATTGTTAGTAAGAAAAGAAATGGAGACAAGAGGCATCCCTGTCGCACTCCTGTTCTTATCCCAAACGGTTCTGTAAGCTGTCCTTCGTGAAGAACTCTGCATGTCATGTCTTCATATGTTTTCTTTATTAAATTAATGATCTTCAGGGGAATTCCATAATGCCTCATCAATTTCCAAAGTGATTCTCTGTCTACACTGTCAAATGCCTTTTCGTAGTCCACAAATCCGATGTATAGTGGTGAATTCCATTCCAGACTTATTTCAACTATTATTCTCAAAGTGGTTATCTGGTCAATACATGATCTGTTTTGTCGAAAACCTGCTTGTTCATCTCTCAGTTACTTGTCTATGGACTCTTTTAATCTCTCAAAGATAATCCTGTTTAATACTTTTCCTTGCACTGATAGTAACATTATTCCTCTATAATTTGTGCACTCTTGTAAATTTCCCTTCTTAGGCAACTTAACCAGATATCCTTCATTCCATTCTGCTGGTATCTCTTTCTTTTCCCAGACTTTACCAAGTAATTTATATAACATCTCTGTAGCCGTGTCGATATCTGCTTTGATGGCCTCTGCTGGAATGCCATCAGGTCCAGCTGCTTTTCCATCTCTTAAAATCTTTATGGCTTTCTTTATTTCTTCCTTCGTTGGTCTTTCACCATTAATTTGTAGCTCTTCTTCTGCTGGCTGGATGTCCGTCGGGTTTTGTGGAGCTGGTCTATTGAGGAGGTCTCCAAAATATTCTGTCCACCTCTTCATTTGCTCTTGTATATTGCTGAGCAGTTTCCCATTCTTGTCTTTTATGAGGGAACTTGTTTGCTTGTATTTCCCTGTTAGCTTCTTTGTGCTGTTAAACAGTTCTCTCATATTTCCTTTGGCTGCAGCATCGTCTGCCTCTCTTGCCAACTCCTCAATATACTTTCTCTTGTCACTTTTGATACTTCTTTTTACTTCTTTGTTTGCTTCTGTGTACACTTCTTGAGCCTTGGCTTTGGAACTTCTGGTTTTGCTTGTGTTTAAATCTGCTTTCTTGTTTTTTCTGTCTTTTATCTTATTGATGGTTTCTGTTGTTATCCATGCTGTTTGTTGTCGTTCCCTTTTCCCCAGTATTTTTCACATGTCTCATTAAATACCGTTTTGACCTGCTGCCAATAGTCTTCTGTATTCTCTACATCTTCCAGCTGTTGGAGCATTTGGAATTTGTTGGATACTGTGACCGCTAATTTGTCTCTTGTTTCTTGATTTCTTAGCTGACCTACATTAAACTGTTGTCTATAATTTTGCATTGTTGCATATCTTTTGAGTTTCATTTTTACTTTGGCTATCAGAAGATGGTGATCTGATGCCACATCTGCTCCTCTATATACCTTTACATCCTGCAATGATGATCTAAACTTCTGGTTTATGCATATATGATCAATTTGATTTTCTGTTCTATGGTCCCTTATATGTGTCACAGTGCCAGTTCATCTCAAGTGATTCTCGCTTCTGTATTTCGTCTGTAAGGCTTGGAATCCGCTGCACTGTTTCTTCTTGCTGATTGTAAAAGTCTATTATCTTCCATGTCCCAACTTGATCATATAAGTTAGGATTAACTTGTAGCTGTCTCTCGTCTTCAATAATCCCGACTGTAGTGTATGCTTGGGGTTGTAGTTGTGGCTGGGGTGGTTGTTGTTCGGTTCCATAGTTGCTGTCTTCTTATGTGGCTTCTCAAGAAAAATCTCAATTTCGTCTATCTGCCGTCGTCACCACGACTTTCTATTTCCGTCGTCACCACGACTTTTCACAAAAATTTTCTTGCCGAACTACCGCGGTCTCAAATGTACGTCTTACATGTCCTTCACTCTTCTCCTCTAATGCAGTATCCTATTGGTCAGGTATACTCAGTTCTCTTGTGTGCGGTACGAACCCATTATACTAAGTCTTCTCAAGACTGAGCTACCGCCGCCATATTGTTTGTATCTTATTATGCTATGCCACTGCTCTCATAGCTTGTTGCTATTATCTCCCATTCTCCTTACTTATTCACCATCTCTATTAACTTCATCATTTTGGCCTTGAGCGTCTCCAACGCTATCGTCTCTTTACTTGTCTGCGTCTCTATTGCTATCAGTTTATCCATATCTTGAGCCCCTTCTATTATTCTGACTTCATTAACAACTTGTTTCCTCTCTGTTTCTCTGTCTCGTATATCTCCCAAGTTTTTCTCAACCTCCTTATTTCTTACTTCGTCAACCGTTTGCTTCGGTTTGTCTCTATCTTCCATTTCTTCCCTTCTTTCACTCCCTGAGTTCCTCTCAGGTTCTATGTCGCTACCGCGACCTCTAATTATATAACTCTTATTTCTCTCCTCCTCTCTACTACTAGATCGGTATCTCCCTCGATCCTTAGTAGTTTCTCTACTTCTACTGCTCTTCCTATAAGCTTCTCGGCTCTTGGATCGGTAACCGCGTCGATCCGTATCTCTTCTTCTACTATCACTTCTATGTCTCAGCCTATCTCGGCTCTTAGATCGGAAATCCTCTCGATCTGTATTTCTCCTATCTCCATCGTCCATTCTCAGCTCCTCAAATTTTCTGTCAATAAATTCGTACAGTGCAGCTATATCTTCCCGAATCTCTGCTGCACCACTATTTGTTACTTTATTCTCTCTCCTCCGTCTGACCTCTTCTACATGTCTCAGCTTTGGTAGTTGCCTTACACAATTCGGCGAATCATCTGAAGACGACCTCTGTCTCTTCATTCCTTTTATTTTCTCCTGCTCCATCTCCTCCTGGGTATCTGAATCTTTAGTTGATTTCTCTTCCGTATCTTTGGTTCGACTTGGACCACTCTGTTGTTTAGTCTGTAATTGTTGCTCCTTTTGTTTCAATAGCTGCTGCTCCTGTACTCTGCTTCTCTGTTCTGCAGCTCTCGTGTGTTTGTATGGTGCATCTATTTCGTTATCTGCACTGTTCCATTCACTTCTCATTGCTGTCGTATCTTCTAGAATCTCATTGTAGTGTTCACTTTCTGTATCTCGCCCTACTCGTGTCCTGTCTTTCTCCTGCGTATGTGTGCCTATGTCCTCTTGTTCGTTGTACAACCTTTGAGGAGTAGGGGTTGATCTATCATATGTTGTTTCCGGTTCTGCATGGATTTGTGCTCTTGTAACAATCTGTTTCCGCGCTAGTGTTGATCTACCGCTGTCACTGACTATGACCTCACTGTAAATAGTATCTATATCCTCGTCGCTCTTAGTCATTTGAACTACCCAGTTGTCTCCTCTCGCAGTTACACCCCAGTCACTAACTTTGGGTGTTGTTTCTGTTTCGTCATCATGTATGGGTAGTGACGCTTCAAAGGCTGGATCGATATCTCCACCTTCTTGATTCATTGATGCTTCAGATGATTCTTGTGTGGCAGATATGGGAACAGATGATATTTTCAGGTCTTGAACTGAAGACGTGTCTAATGAGCTTTTATGATCTGCAACTGATTGAAGAAGGGAGGGTTTTTCCATCTACTTCAAGTGCCTCATTTAAGTACTCTGAATTGACATTAGCAGATGTGCATGGTTTTACTTTCTGAATCGGCGGAGTCTTTCGTCCTTTTTTCTTCTTTTTCTTTTGTTTGTGTTTACTCTCCACCTGTGCTGATGCTGTAAGTCGCTTCAACTGTTCTTGATTCTTTTGTGGATTAAGGCTATCATCTCTTGAATATCCACTATCTAAGGAAACTTCGCTCAACTTTAGAACCGGTACATAACTTTGCACATTCAGGTCAGTTCTTTCTGGATTTCTGCATGTGACAGCTTCTTGTTTCTCATCTTGCACTTGATCTTGAATGTTACTTTGTTGTACGTTATTAATTATATTCTTGTTACTTTGACTTGACTTTCCCATCTGAAGAAGTAATGTCTTTATGTCTTCTAGAACACCTATTCCTTTTGACACTAAACTGTTCAGCATCTCATCAGCAGTCTCTATCTCTGAAATATTAGCAATTGTTTGGACTTTTCTGCACCGTTTATCTTTCTTAATCTGTGCTTGACTCCATAGCATTGACAAGATTGTACTTGACTTCATGATGTCACTGTCGCTTTTCATATCTCTTTCTTCGGATGTCAGCTTCTCTAACTTATCAACCATTTCAGTACTGTATAAATCAGGTAAGTCCTCTGTTTGTACTGCGACATTCTGTGTTTGAGGTTGCATTCTAGTAACTTGTCTTTTCTGGACTGCTTGTGGACTTGTTGTCATTTCTGTTAATATCTTTGTATTTGTTCTTGTTGGTATTCTGTGATGTTCTTCCCTGATTTGATTTGCCCGATGTGTGCTCTCCATCCATCTTCTGTTGTGAGTAGGCCAACTTGACCGTTGTTTGATGTTCTGTTTTTAACTCCCATAACTGTCTGGTTTTAATTTCATTGATAAAATTTCTTAATGTTATTCTCTGTGCTCTCTTGTTCAAAGTGTCCCAGTGTTTGTTATAACCATTCCGTCGTGAGTTGTTGTAGTTTTGTTGGTGTTGATACTCCATCTCTCCTTGTGATGTAGCCATGTCACTTTAAGAAGGGTTGGTCACGGCGCCAATTAGAGATATGTCACAGTGCCAGTTCATCTAATATGTGACAGTGTTATCTCTTCTTATTATAGTAAACTAGGTGACTGGGGCAGGCCTAGTTGTCTACCTTCTATTTGTCAATTTGATCCATTGACCTATCTTCCAAGTAAGAGTATATCTTAGTACTGGCCCTCACCGCCAGAGTTATCAATTCCTGGATGATATTCTCTCAAAATTTCCAACCTGAACTCGTTCCATCCCTTCTTATGATGTTACTTAAGTGACAAATTTCGTATAGCAGTTATCCCCTTATGTCTGTTGTTTTGTTACTCAAGCACTCAACAACCCTTTAGAGAGTTAACCCAACTTGAGAAGTGTTCCATCAAAACAAGTGATTTATTTACATCAAAAAAATTCCATCATTACAGGATGCATGGGGTACAATTTCCAGGTACAAACATTCCCTAACTGCCTCTTGTATGTCCCATTTCCTTCTGGGCACATTCCCATATCTACATATCTATTTATAGCTCTCTGCCTGAGAACATATTCAGTTATGGTTTATACCTATCTTCTGGCCTTAAGGCCTTTCTATTTATTCCGGCTTCTCCCAAGCCTCTCATCAACTCTTTCCTGAGTTGTTTTCCTTCATCTACCAATCCTGTCAATTTTGACTCAATTTAATCAAATACCATCATCTAAAAATTCAATATATGCAAATCAATACATTGGGTACACCTGTTGCGATATCCTCATACTTATACCTGCTAGAGAGCGCATGTTTCATCCTGTAAATACAATCAGCCTTCAATTGCTTACTCATCTTACTTGTAGCAGTCGATGTTGCAAAGTTCATTATACAATAGCCCAACCCGGCTATTAAGTCCCTGTTCTTCTGTAAAATCTCCTCAACTGCCTACTTAGTCTCAGTTTGTTCACCTCATAGTCAATTTTGTAGCTTCAGCTTCATTTCTCATTATTCTGCGCTCCCCTAGTTGAAGCGTCCATAACCTTGTAATACTTCATTTCGACTTCTGAAATAATTCTATTTAATGTCTATCAAAAGTTATGAGTCAAAGGACCTACTTACTCTGGTTGCACAGAATCCTCACAACACTCATATTTCTTACTATCACCTCTAATCTCTAGACCTATTTTTTAAAACACAGTTCTGTCTTTCTCCTGTGAATAGATTCTACTACTCTAACTAGGTCTATAGGATTCTTCAGAAGTATTCATTCTGTTTCTCACAGAAATTAAACTTGAGCCTGGCAGAACAGACATTCCTGCCACTCTACGTCCTTAACTAGGACCGCTCCTCCAAAAATGCGACCGCTCGACAGCGCGTCTAAATGCGTTCTCCTCTATAAAATCATTATCAGCTCATCTGTCCTTGTTTACTGTAAATTCATTGGTTCCTCCTATTCTTCGCTCAGCTGAAATATGTTCACGCTTATCCGCTGTGTAAACAACTCAGTGAAGTGTCATCCGTTGTCCTGGTAAACTTTTCACGTGCATATTTTTTTCCTCTCAACTCACTTAATCATATAAGGGAGGTAATTACCCATTGTCTCCCTTTGCATATTTGACTTAAGCTTATATTGTCTTCTCTAAAGCTTGCTATACAATTCTTATATGTACATTTTCTAAACCATAATTACCAACTCACCAAATCTACTTAAGTGTAATTAAGCACTTTCCTCCCCTGACTTTAATCATTAGAGTCTTCTCCCTTTGATCAAAGCATGATTTCACTCATCTTATTTCCCTTTTAGCAAGACAAATAGTCTTTATTCAAATCTATTCTTATTTCTTAAACCATTT
Source organism: Oreohelix idahoensis (assembly GCA_024509875.1). NCBI lineage: Eukaryota > Metazoa > Mollusca > Gastropoda > Stylommatophora > Oreohelicidae > Oreohelix > Oreohelix idahoensis. Next base: position 86,363 of record JAMPIV010011834.1, on the reverse strand, counting down.
TTTCATACCTTCCCTCTTAACCAAAACCAAATCACCGCTTATAATTCCTGCTTGAGCATTTTATAATGCTCCTAGCAAAGTGAACGGTGACATACAACCCGGGGCCATACAAATGTATCCCATAGGGAGACATTTGTGTTCCATCATCTAGCAATCCCATTCTATTCTTTAACATACCATTATCACCGCGCCTGTATACATATTCAAAGTCTACATGTTAAAAAATTTCCCCAAAAAATATTTTGAAGCAAAATGTAACGCTACCTCATTGCTGAACCTTAGCTTGAGGCATACCATCAATACTCAAAAAAAAAAATAAATCATGGCTCTGCACTTATTATCTATATATATATATATATATATATATATATATATATATATATATATATATATATATATATATATATATATATATATATATATAAATATACATGTTCCTATTTTTCGACATGGTCACTGCCTCTGGACACAGAGGTTTGTCAGTACCTTTATATGTCTTGAAATATCTGCTGTTAATGTAATTGATCCATTATACTAGACAGATAAGCAGAAATAACTAATTAGTGGTGCATCAGTAAATATCCTAATGTGATAGTGAAAGATGTCACTATGTCAGAGTTGATGTGCCCGACTGATTCTAGTCTTGGATGCATCAGTCAAATCCTTAACTCTGTCTAAAGCTATATATACATGCAGTAGTACGTCAAGGTTAACAAAATATCTAACCTTAGGATGTAAAAGTAATATAGTCATGACCCTATAACTGTCATTATCATCATCTCTTAAGTAAGCAGTACCCATAATACCAATACTGCAACCAAGTTTTTTTTTTTCTGTTATCTCTGTACAACCAGTGCAGTAAAAAGTGGGGACGTTCATCCTCAGTGCAATATTTGCCTATGTCCATGAGTAAGACTCCACTTGACTGAGTCTGGATCACTTCCCTTCTTCTTTTCTTTTCTCTTTTCTCTTTTTTTTCTCTGGTCCTGAATACTTTTATGCCTGAAATAGGTACATTATAATAATTAACATGCATTTAATGTACTATACATATTTTAACCAATGTCAGTGTTGATCATCTGGTATGCTGCATCTTGTACCTTGGGAAGAACACTGTTAAGTTTCCTAAAACTATATGTAGTTATTCTAGTTTGTCACATTCATAAGATTATATGTGTGTACTCTACTGTGTCACAATGATGAACTTTCATGTATTCACTCTACTTTGTTACATTCTTAAGACTACGTTTTTAATTCACTTTGTCACATTCTTAAGGCTATATGTTTGATCTACTTTGTCACTCTCTTAAGACTATGTGTAATCTAGTTTGTCAACTCGACTCTCTTTAAAGAAGTTAGTGAGTACTGTAAGTGTCTAAGCGTGCTCCAGTATATGAATATCAACTTAAGCTAAACACAGTGTGACTCAATTAACTATCTTAACTTTAGGTACTATGTTGGTTAGAGTACCGAATTAAACACTATAGCTGGGTTAGTGCTTTATGACGACTACACTAAGTTGGAGATTTGTTTTGCGAGTTCCAACAGTGTAATCTCTCTGCTGGAGAGGCGACTGTCATACTGTGACGAAGCTGATATGCATTGCGATGTCGTGTTTATAGTCGCTCTGCAGGAGGTGGGGGCGAACGAATATTTATATTTTGTTGGAAACCTAGTGAAGGTGTATGTACTTGGCGATGATTTCTTTTGAATCTTGTTCGTAGATGTTCTTGCGGTAATCGTAGCAATTTCGCTCTTGGTGGTGAGTCTAGTGACGAAGGTTGGTAAGGGCGTTTGGTAGCTATGCGTATTTCGGTGGTGGTTATATCATCCATACACTCTATGTCGCTGTCTTCTTGTTCTGTTACATCAAGTTCAGATTCCACCTGTGCTGAAGGCGTATTAATGACATTCTTGTTGCTATTTATGTGCTTCGCTGTAGGACTTTGGGTATGGTGAGTAATGTTACTTTTCGTCACTTGTAAAGACTGTTCGTCATCGCTATCCGAGCTAGAGTATGTAGGCTGGTGTCGACTGGAAGTTGACGGTTGTAGTCCCTGACTACCATGTTCTTCTGTAAAGTTGCTACCGTAGGGGGCTATGTTTCTCGTTGCTGATTTCAAAGGTCTGTCATCTTCGCTATCCCAAGTAGAATGTGTAGACTGGTGTTGACTGGGAGTTGACGGTTGTAGTCCCTGACTACCATGTTCTTCTGTAAAATTCCAATTCGGCTGATTCTTCTGAAGCTGTATGTGATCGTCTTCTGTCATCACCTGTTCGCTTCACATGATCACTGGGGTTGTGACAGGTGTCACAGGGAATATGTTAGGGCTGACGAAGGGATAGCGGATGATGGTAGTGACCATGTGATTAACATTGCGAACATTGATGTGTTGTCTTCGTATAGTGTGGCTAGACTTCTCAAGTGATTCTCGCTTCTGTATTTCGTCTGTAAGGCTTGGAATCCGCTGCACTGTTTCTTCTTGCTGATTGTAAAAGTCTATTATCTTCCATGTCCCAACTTGATCATATAAGTTAGGATTAACTTGTAGCTGTCTCTCGTCTTCAATAATCCCGACTGTAATGTATGCTTGGGGTTGTAGTTGTGGCTGGGGTGGTTGTTGTTCGGTTCCATAGTTGCTGTCTTCTTATGTGGCTTCTCAAGAAAAATCTCAATTTCGTCTATCTGCCGTCGTCACCACGACTTTCTATTTCCGTCGTCACCACGACTTTTCACAAAAATTTTCTTGCCGAACTACCGCGGTCTCAAATGTACGTCTTACATGTCCTTCACTCTTCTCCTCTAATGCAGTATCCTATTGGTCAGGTATACTCAGTTCTCTTGTGTGCGGTACGGACCCATTATACTAAGTCTTCTCAAGACTGAGCTACCGCCGCCATATTGTTTGTATCTTATTATGCTATGCCACTGCTCTCATAGCTTGTTGCTATTATCTCCCATTCTCCTTACTTATTCACCATCTCTATTAACTTCATCATTTTGGCCTTGAGCGTCTCCAACGCTATCGTCTCTTTACTTTTCAGCGTCTCTATTGCTATCAGTTTATCCATATCTTGAGCCCCTTCTATTATTCTGACTTCATTAACAACTTGTTTCCTCTCTGTCTCTCTGTCTCGTATATCTCCCAAGTTTTTCTCAACCTCCTTATTTCTTACTTCGTCAACCGTTTGCTTCGGTTTGTCTCTATCTTCCATTTCTTCCCTTCTTTCACTCCCTGAGTTCCTCTCAGGTTCTATGTCGCTACCGCGACCTCTAATTATATAACTCTTATTTCTCTCCTCCTCTCTACTACTAGATCGGTATCTCCCTCGATCCTTAGTAGTTTCTCTACTTCTACTACTCTTCCTATAAGCTTCTCGGCTCTTGGATCGGTAACCGCGTCGATCCGTATCTCTTCTTCTACTATCACTTCTATGTCTCAGCCTATCTCGGCTCTTAGATCGGAAATCCTCTCGATCTGTATTTCTCCTATCTCCATCGTCCATTCTCAGCTCCTCAAATTTTCTGTCAATAAATTCGTACAGTGCAGCTATATCTTCCCGAATCTCTGCTGCACCACTATTTGTTACTTTATTCTCTCTCCTCCGTCTGACCTCTTCTACATGTCTCAGCTTTGGTAGTTGCCTTACACAATTCGGCGAATCATCTGAAGACGACCTCTGTCTCTTCATTCCTTTTATTTTCTCCTGCTCCATCTCCTCCTGGGTATCTGAATCTTTAGTTGATTTCTCTTCCGTATCTTTGGTTCGACTTGGACCACTCTGTTGTTTAGTCTGTAATTGTTGCTCCTTTTGTTTCAATAGCTGCTGCTCCTGTACTCTGCTTCTCTGTTCTGCAGCTCTCGTGTGTTTGTATGGTGCATCTATTTCGTTATCTGCACTGTTCCATTCACTTCTCATTGCTGTCGTATCTTCTAGAATCTCATTGTAGTGTTCACTTTCTGTATCTCGCCCTACTCGTGTCCTGTCTTTCTCCTGCGTATGTGTGCCTATGTCCTCTTGTTCGTTGTACAACCTTTGAGGAGTAGGGGTTGATCTATCATATGTTGTTTCCGGTTCTGCATGGATTTGTGCTCTTGTAACAATCTGTTTCCGCGCTAGTGTTGATCTACCGCTGTCACTGACTATGACCTCACTGGAAATAGTATCTATATCCTCGTCGCTCTTAGTCATTTGAACTACCCAGTTGTCTCCTCTCGCAGTTACACCCCAGTCACTAACTTTGGGTGTTGTTTCTGTTTCGTCATCATGTATGGGTAGTGACGCTTCAAAGGCTGGATCGATATCTCCACCTTCTTGATTCATTGATGCTTCAGATGATTCTTGTGTGGCAGATATGGGAACAGATGATATTTTCAGGTCTTGAACTGAAGACGTGTCTAATGAGCTTTTATGATCTGCAACTGATTGAAGAAGGGAGGGTTTTCCATCTACTTCAAGTGCCTCATTTAAGTACTCTGAATTGACATTAGCAGATGTGCATGGTTTTACTTTCTGAATCGGCGGAGTCTTTCGTCCTTTTTTCTTCTTTTTCTTTTGTTTGTGTTTACTCTCCACCTGTGCTGATGCTGTAAGTCGCTTCAACTGTTCTTGATTCTTTTGTGGATTAAGGCTATCATCTCTTGAATATCCACTATCTAAGGAAACTTCGCTCAACTTTAGAACCGGTACATAACTTTGCACATTCAGGTCAGTTCTTTCTGGATTTCTGCATGTGACAGCTTCTTGTTTCTCATCTTGCACTTGATCTTGAATGTTACTTTGTTGTACGTTATTAATTATATTCTTGTTACTTTGACTTGACTTTCCCATCTGAAGAAGTAATGTCTTTATGTCTTCTAGAACACCTATTCCTTTTGACACTAAACTGTTCAGCATCTCATCAGCAGTCTCTATCTCTGAAATATTAGCAATTGTTTGGACTTTTCTGCACCGTTTATCTTTCTTAATCTGTGCTTGACTCCATAGCATTGACAAGATTGTACTTGACTTCATGATGTCACTGTCGCTTTTCATATCTCTTTCTTCGGATGTCAGCTTCTCTAACTTATCAACCATTTCAGTACTGTATAAATCAGGTAAGTCCTCTGTTTGTACTGCGACATTCTGTGTTTGAGGTTGCATTCTAGTAACTTGTCTTTTCTGGACTGCTTGTGGACTTGTTGTCATTTCTGTTAATATCTTTGTATTTGTTCTTGTTGGTATTCTGTGATGTTTCTTCCCTGATTTGATTTGCCCGATGTGTGCTCTCCATCCATCTTCTGTTGTGAGTAGGCCAACTTGACCGTTGTTTGATGTTATGTTTTTAAACTCCCATAACTGTCTGGTTTTAATTTCATTGATAAAATTTCTTAATGTTATTCTCTGTGCTCTCTTGTTCAAAGTGTCCCAGTGTTTGTTATAACCATTCCGTCGTGAGTTGTTGTAGTTTTGTTGGTGTTGATACTCCATCTCTCCTTGTGATGTAGCCATGTCACTTTAAGAAGGGTTGGTCACGGCGCCAATTAGAGATATGTCACAGTGCCAGTTCATCTAATATGTGACAGTGTTATCTCTTCTTATTATAGTAAACTAGGTGACTGGGGCAGGCCTAGTTGTCTACCTTCTATTTGTCAATTTGATCCATTGACCCATCTTCCAAGTAAGAGTATATCTTAGTACTGGCCCTCACCGCCAGAGTTATCAATTCCTGGATGATATTCTCTCAAAATTTCCAACCTGAACTCGTTCCATCCCTTCTTATGATGTTACTTAAGTGACAAATTTCGTATAGCAGTTATCCCCTTATGTCTGTTGTTTTGTTACTCAAGCACTCAACAACCCTTTAGAGAGTTAACCCAACTTGAGAAGTGTTCCATCAAAACAAGTGATTTATTTACATCAAAAAAATTCCATCATAACAGGATGCATGGGGTACAATTTCCAGGTACAAACATTCCCTAACTGCCTCTTGTATGTCCCATTTCCTTCTGGGCACATTCCCATATCTACATATCTATTTATAGCTCTCTGCCTGAGAACATATTCAGTTATGGTTTATACCTATCTTCTGGCCTTAAGGCCTTTCTATTTATTCCGGCTTCTCCCAAGCCTCTCATCAACTCTTTCCTGAGTTGTTTTCCTTCATCTACCAATCCTGTCAATTTTGACTCAATTTAATCAAATACCATCATCTAAAAATTCAATATATGCAAATCAATACATTGGGTACACCTGTTGCGATATCCTCATACTTATACCTGCTAGAGAGCGCATGTTTCATCCTGTAAATACAATCAGCCTTCAATTGCTTACTCATCTTACTTGTAGCAGTCGATGTTGCAAAGTTCATTATACAATAGCCCAACCCGGCTATTAAGTCCCTGTTCTTCTGTAAAATCTCCTCAACTGCCTACTTAGTCTCAGTTTGTTCACCTCATAGTCAATTTTGTAGCTTCAGCTTCATTTCTCATTATTCTGCGCTCCCCTAGTTGAAGCGTCCATAACCTTGTAATACTTCATTTCGACTTCTGAAATAATTCTATTTAATGTCTATCAAAAGTTATGAGTCAAAGGACCTACTTACTCTGGTTGCACAGAATCCTCACAACACTCATATTTCTTACTATCACCTCTAATCTCTAGACCTATTTTTAAAACACAGTTCTGTCTTTCTCCTGTGAATAGATTCTACTACTCTAACTAGGTCTATAGGATTCTTCAGAAGTATTCATTCTGTTTCTCACAGAAATTAAACTTGAGCCTGGCAGAACAGACATTCCTGCCACTCTACGTCCTTAACTAGGACCGCTCCTCCAAAAATGCGACCGCTCGACAGCGCGTCTAAATGCGTTCTCCTCTATAAAATCATTATCAGCTCATCTGTCCTTGTTTACTGTAAATTCATTGGTTCCTCCTATTCTTCGCTCAGCTGAAATATGTTCACGCTTATCCGCTGTGTAAACAACTCAGTGAAGTGTCATCCGTTGTCCTGGTAAACTTTTCACGTGCATATTTTTTTCCTCTCAACTCACTTAATCATATAAGGGAGGTAATTACCCATTGTCTCCCTTTGCATATTTGACTTAAGCTTATATTGTCTTCTCTAAAGCTTGCTATACAATTCTTATATGTACATTTTCTAAACCATAATTACCAACTCACCAAATCTACTTAAGTGTAATTAAGCACTTTCCTCCCCTGACTTTAATCATTAGAGTCTTCTCCCTTTGATCAAAGCATGATTTCACTCATCTTATTTCCCTTTTAGCAAGACAAATAGTCTTTATTCAAATCTATTCTTATTTCTTAAACCATTTTTTCATACCTTCCCTCTTAACCAAAACCAAATCACCGCTTATAATTCCTGCTTGAGCATTTTACAATGCTCCTAGCAAAGCGAACGGTGACATACAACCCGGGGCCATACAAATGTATCCCATAGGGAGACATTTGTGTTCCATCATCTAGCAATCCCATTCTATTCTTTAACATACCATTATCACCGCGCCTGTATACATATTCAAAGTCTACATGTTAAAAAATTTCCCCCAAAAAATATTTTGAAGCAAAATGTAACGCTACCTCATTGCTGAACCTTAGCTTGAGGCATATCATCAATACTCAAAAAAAAAATAAATCATGGCTCTGCACTTATTATCTATATATATATATATATATATATATATATATATATATGTATATATATATATATATATATATATATATATATATATATATATATATACATGTTCCTATTTTTCGACATGGTCACTGCCTCTGGACACAGAGGTTTGTCAGTACCTTTATATGTCTTGAAATATCTGCTGTTAATGTAATTGATCCATTATACTAGACAGATAAGCAGAAATAACTAATTAGTGGTGCATCAGTAAATATCCTAATGTGATAGTGAAAGATGTCACTATGTCAGAGTTGATGTGCCCGACTGATTCTAGTCTTGGATGCATCAGTCAAATCCTTAACTCTGTCTAAAGCTATATATACATGCAGTAGTACGTCAAGGTTAACAAAATATCTAACCTTAGGATGTAAAAGTAATATAGTCATGACCCTATAACTGTCATTATCATCATCTCTTAAGTAAGCAGTACCCATAATACCAATACTGCAACCAAGTTGTTTTTTTTTTCTGTTATCTCTGTACAACCAGTGCAGTAAAAAGTGGGGACGTTCATCCTCAGTGCAATATTTGCCTATGTCCATGAGTAAGACTCCACTTGACTGAGTCTGGATCACTTCCCTTCTTCTTTTCTTTTCTCTTTTCTCTTTTTTTTCTCTGGTCCTGAATACTTTTATGCCTGAAATAGGTACATTATAATAATTAACATGCATTTAATGTACTATACATATTTTAACCAATGTCAGTGTTGATCATCTGGTATGCTGCATCTTGTACCTTGGGAAGAACACTGTTAAGTTTCCTAAAACTATATGTAGTTATTCTAGTTTGTCACATTCATAAGATTATATGTGTGTACTCTACTGTGTCACAATGATGAACTTTCATGTATTCACTCTACTTTGTTACATTCTTAAGACTACGTTTTTAATTCACTTTGTCACATTCTTAAGGCTATATGTTTGATCTACTTTGTCACTCTCTTAAGACTATGTGTAATCTAGTTTGTCAACTCGACTCTCTTTAAAGAAGTTAGTGAGTACTGTAAGTGTCTAAGCGTGCTCCAGTATATGAATATCAACTTAAGCTAAACACAGTGTGACTCAATTAACTATCTTAACTTTAGGTACTATGTTGGTTAGAGTACCGAATTAAACACTATAGCTGGGTTAGTGCTTTATGACGACTACACTAAGTTGGAGATTTGTTTTGCGAGTTCCAACAGTGTAATCTCTCTGCTGGAGAGGCGACTGTCATACTGTGACGAAGCTGATATGCATTGCGATGTCGTGTTTATAGTCGCTCTGCAGGAGGTGGGGGCGAACGAATATTTATATTTTGTTGGAAACCTAGTGAAGGTGTATGTACTTGGCGATGATTTCTTTTGAATCTTGTTCGTAGATGTTCTTGCGGTAATCGTAGCAATTTCGCTCTTGGTGGTGAGTCTAGTGACGAAGGTTGGTAAGGGCGTTTGGTAGCTATGCGTATTTCGGTGGTGGTTATATCATCCATACACTCTATGTCGCTGTCTTCTTGTTCTGTTACATCAAGTTCAGATTCCACCTGTGCTGAAGGCGTATTAATGACATTCTTGTTGCTATTTATGTGCTTCGCTGTAGGACTTTGGGTATGGTGAGTAATGTTACTTTTCGTCACTTGTAAAGACTGTTCGTCATCGCTATCCGAGCTAGAGTATGTAGGCTGGTGTCGACTGGAAGTTGACGGTTGTAGTCCCTGACTACCATGTTCTTCTGTAAAGTTGCTACCGTAGGGGGCTATGTTTCTCGTTGCTGATTTCAAAGGTCTGTCATCTTCGCTATCCCAAGTAGAATGTGTAGACTGGTGTTGACTGGGAGTTGACGGTTGTAGTCCCTGACTACCATGTTCTTCTGTAAAATTCCAATTCGGCTGATTCTTCTGAAGCTGTATGTGATCGTCTTCTGTCATCACCTGTTCGCTTCACATGATCACTGGGGTTGTGACAGGTGTCACAGGGAATATGTTAGGGCTGACGAAGGGATAGCGGATGATGGTAGTGACCATGTGATTAACATTGCGAACATTGATGTGTTGTCTTCGTATAGTGTGGCTAGACTTCTCAAGTGATTCTCGCTTCTGTATTTCGTCTGTAAGGCTTGGAATCCGCTGCACTGTTTCTTCTTGCTGATTGTAAAAGTCTATTATCTTCCATGTCCCAACTTGATCATATAAGTTAGGATTAACTTGTAGCTGTCTCTCGTCTTCAATAATCCCGACTGTAATGTATGCTTGGGGTTGTAGTTGTGGCTGGGGTGGTTGTTGTTCGGTTCCATAGTTGCTGTCTTCTTATGTGGCTTCTCAAGAAAAATCTCAATTTCGTCTATCTGCCGTCGTCACCACGACTTTCTATTTCCGTCGTCACCACGACTTTTCACAAAAATTTTCTTGCCGAACTACCGCGGTCTCAAATGTACGTCTTACATGTCCTTCACTCTTCTCCTCTAATGCAGTATCCTATTGGTCAGGTATACTCAGTTCTCTTGTGTGCGGTACGGACCCATTATACTAAGTCTTCTCAAGACTGAGCTACCGCCGCCATATTGTTTGTATCTTATTATGCTATGCCACTGCTCTCATAGCTTGTTGCTATTATCTCCCATTCTCCTTACTTATTCACCATCTCTATTAACTTCATCATTTTGGCCTTGAGCGTCTCCAACGCTATCGTCTCTTTACTTTTCAGCGTCTCTATTGCTATCAGTTTATCCATATCTTGAGCCCCTTCTATTATTCTGACTTCATTAACAACTTGTTTCCTCTCTGTCTCTCTGTCTCGTATATCTCCCAAGTTTTTCTCAACCTCCTTATTTCTTACTTCGTCAACCGTTTGCTTCGGTTTGTCTCTATCTTCCATTTCTTCCCTTCTTTCACTCCCTGAGTTCCTCTCAGGTTCTATGTCGCTACCGCGACCTCTAATTATATAACTCTTATTTCTCTCCTCCTCTCTACTACTAGATCGGTATCTCCCTCGATCCTTAGTAGTTTCTCTACTTCTACTACTCTTCCTATAAGCTTCTCGGCTCTTGGATCGGTAACCGCGTCGATCCGTATCTCTTCTTCTACTATCACTTCTATGTCTCAGCCTATCTCGGCTCTTAGATCGGAAATCCTCTCGATCTGTATTTCTCCTATCTCCATCGTCCATTCTCAGCTCCTCAAATTTTCTGTCAATAAATTCGTACAGTGCAGCTATATCTTCCCGAATCTCTGCTGCACCACTATTTGTTACTTTATTCTCTCTCCTCCGTCTGACCTCTTCTACATGTCTCAGCTTTGGTAGTTGCCTTACACAATTCGGCGAATCATCTGAAGACGACCTCTGTCTCTTCATTCCTTTTATTTTCTCCTGCTCCATCTCCTCCTGGGTATCTGAATCTTTAGTTGATTTCTCTTCCGTATCTTTGGTTCGACTTGGACCACTCTGTTGTTTAGTCTGTAATTGTTGCTCCTTTTGTTTCAATAGCTGCTGCTCCTGTACTCTGCTTCTCTGTTCTGCAGCTCTCGTGTGTTTGTATGGTGCATCTATTTCGTTATCTGCACTGTTCCATTCACTTCTCATTGCTGTCGTATCTTCTAGAATCTCATTGTAGTGTTCACTTTCTGTATCTCGCCCTACTCGTGTCCTGTCTTTCTCCTGCGTATGTGTGCCTATGTCCTCTTGTTCGTTGTACAACCTTTGAGGAGTAGGGGTTGATCTATCATATGTTGTTTCCGGTTCTGCATGGATTTGTGCTCTTGTAACAATCTGTTTCCGCGCTAGTGTTGATCTACCGCTGTCACTGACTATGACCTCACTGGAAATAGTATCTATATCCTCGTCGCTCTTAGTCATTTGAACTACCCAGTTGTCTCCTCTCGCAGTTACACCCCAGTCACTAACTTTGGGTGTTGTTTCTGTTTCGTCATCATGTATGGGTAGTGACGCTTCAAAGGCTGGATCGATATCTCCACCTTCTTGATTCATTGATGCTTCAGATGATTCTTGTGTGGCAGATATGGGAACAGATGATATTTTCAGGTCTTGAACTGAAGACGTGTCTAATGAGCTTTTATGATCTGCAACTGATTGAAGAAGGGAGGGTTTTCCATCTACTTCAAGTGCCTCATTTAAGTACTCTGAATTGACATTAGCAGATGTGCATGGTTTTACTTTCTGAATCGGCGGAGTCTTTCGTCCTTTTTTCTTCTTTTTCTTTTGTTTGTGTTTACTCTCCACCTGTGCTGATGCTGTAAGTCGCTTCAACTGTTCTTGATTCTTTTGTGGATTAAGGCTATCATCTCTTGAATATCCACTATCTAAGGAAACTTCGCTCAACTTTAGAACCGGTACATAACTTTGCACATTCAGGTCAGTTCTTTCTGGATTTCTGCATGTGACAGCTTCTTGTTTCTCATCTTGCACTTGATCTTGAATGTTACTTTGTTGTACGTTATTAATTATATTCTTGTTACTTTGACTTGACTTTCCCATCTGAAGAAGTAATGTCTTTATGTCTTCTAGAACACCTATTCCTTTTGACACTAAACTGTTCAGCATCTCATCAGCAGTCTCTATCTCTGAAATATTAGCAATTGTTTGGACTTTTCTGCACCGTTTATCTTTCTTAATCTGTGCTTGACTCCATAGCATTGACAAGATTGTACTTGACTTCATGATGTCACTGTCGCTTTTCATATCTCTTTCTTCGGATGTCAGCTTCTCTAACTTATCAACCATTTCAGTACTGTATAAATCAGGTAAGTCCTCTGTTTGTACTGCGACATTCTGTGTTTGAGGTTGCATTCTAGTAACTTGTCTTTTCTGGACTGCTTGTGGACTTGTTGTCATTTCTGTTAATATCTTTGTATTTGTTCTTGTTGGTATTCTGTGATGTTTCTTCCCTGATTTGATTTGCCCGATGTGTGCTCTCCATCCATCTTCTGTTGTGAGTAGGCCAACTTGACCGTTGTTTGATGTTATGTTTTTAAACTTCCATAACTGTCTGGTTTTAATTTCATTGATAGAATTTCTTAATGTTATTCTCTGTGCTCTCTTGTTCAAAGTGTCCCAGTGTTTGTTATAACCATTCCGTCGTGAGTTGTTGTAGTTTTGTTGGTGTTGATACTCCATCTCTCCTTGTGATGTAGCCATGTCACTTTAAGAAGGGTTGGTCACGGCGCCAATTAGAGATATGTCACAGTGCCAGTTCATCTAATATGTGACAGTGTTATCTCTTCTTATTATAGTAAACTAGGTGACTGGGGCAGGCCTAGTTGTCTACCTTCTATTTGTCAATTTGATCCATTGACCCATCTTCCAAGTAAGAGTATATCTTAGTACTGGCCCTCACCGCCAGAGTTATCAATTCCTGGATGATATTCTCTCAAAATTTCCAACCTGAACTCGTTCCATCCCTTCTTATGATGTTACTTAAGTGACAAATTTCGTATAGCAGTTATCCCCTTATGTCTGTTGTTTTGTTACTCAAGCAATCAACAACCCTTTAGAGAGTTAACCCAACTTGAGAAGTGTTCCATCAAAACAAGTGATTTATTTACATCAAAAAAATTCCATCATTACAGGATGCATGGGGTACAATTTCCAGGTACAAACATTCCCTAACTGCCTCTTGTATGTCCCATTTCCTTCTGGGCACATTCCCATATCTACATATCTATTTATAGCTCTCTGCCTGAGAACATATTCAGTTATGGTTTATACCTATCTTCTGGCCTTAAGGCCTTTCTATTTATTCCGGCTTCTCCCAAGCCTCTCATCAACTCTTTCCTGAGTTGTTTTCCTTCATCTACCAATCCTGTCAATTTTGACTCAATTTAATCAAATACCATCATCTAAAAATTCAATATATGCAAATCAATACATTGGGTACACCTGTTGCGATATCCTCATACTTATACCTGCTAGAGAGCGCATGTTTCATCCTGTAAATACAATCAGCCTTCAATTGCTTACTCATCTTACTTGTAGCAGTCGATGTTGCAAAGTTCATTATACAATAGCCCAACCCGGCTATTAAGTCCCTGTTCTTCTGTAAAATCTCCTCAACTGCCTACTTAGTCTCAGTTTGTTCACCTCATAGTCAATTTTGTAGCTTCAGCTTCATTGCTCATTATTCTGCGCTCCCCTAGTTGAAGCGTCCATAACCTTGTAATACTTCATTTCGACTTCTGAAATAATTCTATTTAATGTCTATCAAAAGTTATGAGTCAAAGGACCTACTTACTCTGGTTGCACAGAATCCTCACAACACTCATATTTCTTACTATCACCTCTAATCTCTAGACCTATTTTTAAAACACAGTTCTGTCTTTCTCCTGTGAATAGATTCTACTACTCTAACTAGGTCTATAGGATTCTTCAGAAGTATTCATTCTGTTTCTCACAGAAATTAAACTTGAGCCTGGCAGAACAGACATTCCTGCCACTCTACGTCCTTAACTAGGACCGCTCCTCCAAAAATGCGACCGCTCGACAGCGCGTCTAAATACGTTCTCCTCTATAAAATCATTATCAGCTCATCTGTCCTTGTTTACTGTAAATTCATTGGTTCCTCCTATTCTTCGCTCAGCTGAAATATGTTCACGCTTATCCGCTGTGTAAACAACTCAGTGAAGTGTCATCCGTTGTCCTGGTAAACTTTTCACGTGCATATTTTTTTCCTCTCAACTCACTTAATCATATAAGGGAGGTAATTACCCATTATCTCCCTTTGCATATTTGACTTAAGCTTATATTGTCTTCTCTAAAGCTTGCTATACAATTCTTATATGTACATTTTCTAAACCATAATTACCAACTCACCAAATCTACTTATGTGTAATTAAGCACTTTCCTCCCCTGACTTTAATCATTAGAGTCTTCTCCCTTTGATCAAAGCATGATTTCACTCATCTTATCTCCCTTCCATCAAGACAAATAGTCTTTATTCAAATCTATTCTTATTTCTTAAACCATTTTTTCATACCTTCCCTCTTAACCAAAACCAAATCACCGCTTATAATTCCTGCTTGAGCATTTTATAATGCTCCTAGCAAAGTGAACGGTGACATATGTACTCTCCCGAAAATAGTAACACTCAACGAAGTAAAGTCGGTGTAGAACCCAGTTTGATTCCGGAAATTGATTTAACTCTTCATTTTGTTAAAAGTAACCTTAAAGTGTAAGTTTTTGATTGTTTCTTCAAGATAACATTTTAATTTAAAGTATTGCAGACATTATTATGGATCAAAATGATCATATGGCTGCAAAACAAGCTGCATATCTTACGAGGAAGAGATTATCAAGTCAATCACAACGAGCAAGCGAGACTCTAAAAGAAGCAGCAATACGACCACAACATGAAGCGGCACAAAGACAAGCACAGCGTCAGTCACAACGAGCAAATCAGTCTGCAGAAGAGCATCAGTCTCAACGCTCTGCAGTAGCTGTTCGCATTCGTCAGTTGAGGGCATCACAGCGAGCAAAGGAGACTTCAGAAGAAGCAACCGAACGTAGAGCAGCAGCTGCACGGAGTTAATTTCCCAACCGAGTACCTTTACGAGCAGTGCCAGTCAGGAATGCCACCGCATTTGTTGAAATTAAAGGTTGCTGCAATTATCATACAATTGCGAAATCTGAACGCAAAAAACTGACTATTGAATGGCACTCGTTTGGTCACAAAAGTCTTGCATTGGAATTCGATTGATGCAGAAATTATCTCTGGCAGTAATAAGGGAGAACGAGTCTTAATTCCTTGCATTGACTTAGGACCGATCGAGCGCGGATTACCATTTAGGATGCGACGTCATCAATTCCCAGTGATTTTAGCATTTGCAATGACGATCTATAAGGCGCAAGGACAATCTTTTGATCACGTAGGAGTTTTCCTTCCTGAACCTGTTTTCGGACACGGCCACCTCTATATCGCCCTCACCCGTGGAACAAATCATGAAAACTTGAAAGTTTTTGTTAAAAACACTTTTAATCGGGTACATTCTTTGAAACAAATCCACGCACTTTCACAAAAAATGTTGTCATCAAAGAACTTTTATATTGAACTAAAAAATATTTTAAAAATATATTATAGTTTTTGATTTGCTTCCGTCATTATTGACGTGTTACTGCTAGTATTCCCATTCCCAACTATAGCACGTTTTACTAGCTTTGCCCAACTTCAAAATGCTATATCTCAGCGAATATATAACGCATATTAGTAAAATTGTGTGTGTGAATTTGAAATTGTATAGACCCTATGAATTAACGTTTTCATTAAAATGAGTCCATTGGTTTCAATTTTTGTTTCTTTGCGATATAATATCAAAATCCTACTTGCCAACACACATCACACACACACATATTGAAATGTCTACAGTAAATTATACGACCTCATTTGCACATGATTGGTTTTCAAACAATTGGCATGATTTTAGCGTGAAATTACACTTCTTGAACATAAAACAGTTTATATCCGGTTTTACGCACACATTGTCAATCAGTGGTGTGTCTGCAAAAATGTGTGTGGTTAAGTAGGAAAAATGAGTCTGTGAGTACATTTTATGACATTCCTGTAGTAAAATCTGCGAGAATAATCGCTCATTTCAGTAAAATTTTAGTCATAAAATGATAATCAATAAACCCGACCGATTGTGTCTAACTGTGATGTTCTCACACGCCAGCATAGCGCTGAATTTTGTGTCATGGAAAGGCCTAGAACCGCTCCCAACGTTTAAACCTACTCGCTTTCCTTGTGACGTACATTTTTAACATTTTGCCCGATCTGATAGAGACTGCGACAAGACTTACAATTAACGATTTTGCGGAAGTGTGCCGCCAAACTACTGTCTGAATTAACGTAAGTTTATAAACTAATAAAACGGTATTGCATCAGTTTTACAAAAAACAGTTCACATGAGACAAGGGACGTTTCGGGTTTTACCCTTCGTCAGCCACAAACAGGTGACAAAGACAAAAATTACATATAGGTACTACAAAACTATACGTTGATGAGAAACATACAACAAATGGGCGATACAAGCAGATGGAAAAAGTAAACAATAACAATACAAGAAAACCGTAAAATCTAAAAGAAATACTGAAATAAGAAAGAAAATAATCCAACGAAACGAAAAAAAGAAGAATAAACAAAACTGTGGAACTAGTTAAAGTTAGCTTAGCTCGATGCAAAGAATCCGTGGAAGAAAGCGGTAGTCTCTTGTCACAGAATTCGCAAGGAAGTGACGTCCGATAGCGACAAAACAAGAGATATAAAAAGATACGAAACGAACCAAAGCAAAAACACAAGAAGATAGATCATAAAGACAACGAATAAAGAATGAAAAAGAGAAAAGCTACCAGAATTTATGCAAAATGATGTTGTATATTTAAACCGCCGGGAGCTAGAACGCCCATATTAAAAATAAGGCGATTCTCCAACGAAAAGCGAGTCTTGTCATTACCGGCACATAAAACGCAGGGCAGTGACATGTATATCGGAATTACCTGAATGGTCCGGTCTATTGAAATGAAGGGCCACCGGTAAATGTTTGTCCTGATAGATGTCATTCAAGTGCTCACGAAACCTGTCTGCCAAACGCCTACCAGTTTCACCAATATAGGTCATGCCACATCTCTTGCAGATGATAGCATAAATCAGGTTTCTGGATTCGCACGTAAAAGACTCTCTAATGATAAATTTTCCTTTAGGAAAAGTGACTGTCTGAGTTTGGAGTACAGACGGACAGGTCTTGCATATCCGGCGTTGGCACGGTTTAGTACCAAAGTAAGATGGGCTAGAATGTCGCAAGCGACTGTGTACAAGAATATCCCTAAAATTCCTATCCCTACGATAAGCTACAAAAGGTGTATCACGAAATAACTCTTTGGTATCAGGATCAGAGTTGAGAATAGGCAGATGTCGAAACAGAATTCTCTTTACCGCCAGGCAGTGAGGATGGAAAGTTAGAACCAGTTTGAGTCTGTCAGATTGGACAGAAGGTTTAGTAGTGAGTGCCGTCTGACGAGTGACGCGTGTGATACGATTAAGGGCATCAGATAACACATGTTCTGGATAAAGACGTCGGCGAAAGAACTCAAGCATCTCTTGAGCTCGCTGATGAAAATCATCGTCATCGTGACATAACCGACGCAAGCGAAGAAGTTGAGAAAAGGGAATGGAATTTTTACAGCTAAGAGGATGCGATGAAGTATAAAGTAGGAAACCATGAGCGTCAGTAGCCTTATAATAGACAGACGTTTTAAGACCAATAGGGCTAATAGTCACAGTGATGTCAAGGAAGTTCACTGAGGTCGTAGAAATTTCAGAAGTGAATTTGATGGCAGGATTGAAATTACCAACATAGTCGATAAATCGACGTAGGTCTACCTCAGACATGTCAGTAATGTCAATACCATCATCAATGTAGCGGCGGTAAAACTCGGGTATTGGCCCATCATAATTTTGAAAGACCAAATATTCAAAGTGGCCCATAAAAAGGCAAGCGTATCTAGGGCCCATCTTAGTACCCATAGCAACGCCACTGATTTGGTTGAAGAATTGGCCATTAAACTCAAAAGAGTTGAGATTAAGAACCAACTCAGCAAGGCGAAGAAGCGGACCTGTACTTATAGTAAGATCAGTACGCTGGTCGAGAAAAAATTGGAGTGCCTTAAGACCATCAGCATGTGGAATAGAAGTATAAAGGAAACAAACATCTAGAAGGAAAAGACGGTAAGTACGATCAGGCGTGAATCTGATAGAATCAAAGGTAGTGATAGCATGAGTAGTGTCTTTCAAATAAGAAGGCAGATTGGCGACCAAAGGCTGGAAAATACTATCAAGGAATTCAGAAATACGTTCAGTGGGACAAGAGCAGGCTGAAACAATAGGCCTACCAGGGTTAGCAATTTTATGCACCTTAGGAAGCATGTAGAAGGAAGGCTTACCAAGACTACTATCAAAAATATGGAGAGATAAAGCACCAGAAGGGAGATGATCATCATGGACAAGGCCCCGGATAGTCTCATAAACAGTAAGATTATTCCGGACTGTAGCATCCCCAGAACAAGGTGAGTAAAAGGTGGTGTTACCTAGCTGTGTAACTCCTTCGTGAATTTATAAGTTCTTACGCCAAACAACCACAGCACCACATTTGTCTGCCGGCTTGATAACAATATCATCACGGTTTTTAAGGCGTGACAATGCCCGCCATTCAGAAGACGTGAGATTAGATCGACGGAGACGGCGTAGATTGAGCTGGTCAATGTCATGTAAAGTATTGGCAATATATAAATCCAGAGCACGAGAAGCTCCTGGAGCTGGAGTCCAGTCTAGTTTACGTTTGCCGAAACGACGAAAGATATCATCAGTATCGGAAACCCTGGTAGAATCATTACCATTACGATGGTAATATTTGAGACGCATGCGGCGATGGAAGCTGTGAACATCCTGAAGCAGAGAATATTTGTCAAAATTAGAACGAAGAGGAACAAACTTAAGACCTTTGCTCAGGACAGACAATTCATCAGGAGACAGATGCAAATCTGGAGGAATGCAAATAACTTTAGCTTGGGTAGAAGACTGAATAGAGGACCCTAAAGGAGGTTGCGGACGGAGGCGGCGTAATTTCTCTTTTTTTTTTCTTTTTTTTTTTAAATGCGTGCACAAACGAGTATACAGCTCCCTATTCGTGTCATGGATTATAGTGCGAATAAGAGGGAACGCTGCCGGGCACAAAGAAGTCAGTAGACGTAGCTGTTGTGTATGGTTGGATTTCGAAAGTTCAAACTCAGTCAGCTGGCGTTTATGTATAGCAATGACGCACCTCATACGTTGGAGGGAACATTTCTTCTCAAATTGTTGTAAGCGATGCTGGTCGGCAAGATGAGGAAGTCCCGCCGATAGATGGAAGCTAGAGACAAACCCTTTGGGAATAACTCTAGCATGGAGACAGTTCTTGAGAAAATTAATGTGACATGTACAGCGTGTCTTCTTGTATATAGTAAAGGCTAAGTCACAAGCAGTACGGGATATATCAGAAGGCATGAGAGAAAATGAATGGGTGATAAAAGAATGAAGAGAAGAAATCAAATGTCTGAATTAACGTAGTATTTTGACTTTAACGCTGGTAATATGTAGTAATCCTTACATTATTTGGTAGTGTAACACGAGACAATACAAATTATTAACGCCAATTCTTATCCCGCCACGCAAAACCCCGCTTCGCTTGACACATTCTGCCATGCATATATACACGCTGGAGCAAAGCCAGCAGAGGTAAACACGCAGACAATTTTATTTCATCCTCACGGTAGTATTTCTGACGTAACTAAAACAAGTTAGTTATTTGAAAATACATGCTGGCGAGATGAAAGAGAGGGAAAGATGGCCGTCTTGTGTAAAAATTTTATTTGACGATTGACTATGACAAAAATTGAAAATCTAAACCAATATGAAACTGACCATAAAAATCATATGGTAGTATAACTTAGAGTCCACTGAGCAAAAATGTGTTTTAAATAATATGGTAGTCCAAGAATTAGAAAAGTTATTGAGTAAATACTAAATGTCTACGGACGCTCGACCAGACATACTGTTGTTGCTGCTTGTTTTTCATAACGTTAGTGGGGACGCCAGCTTAGAAAAGAGGTACATTCAAATTCGATAGGGAAACAAGAGTATAGGAGGGAAAGGGGAGCGGTAGGTAAATTGTTAACCTAAACGAAACATCTTTTTGTATTGGGCATAACTAAAGCAGGCTGGCCAATCGACTACCAGACGCAGAGTTTGTTTGGAATTTTTTTTTTTTCAAAAACTACATTTGAATATCTGGTGGTCGCAAGCTTTCGATTGGCCAGTGCTACTAAATATTAGCAAAAAGCTTTCACTATTCATTGCCAGTTGAACAAAACTTTCCATTCAATTACGCTGAGATCAGCTGTGTTAAATTTAAAATTAAATAAAGAAGTATTCACAGTCTGGGCAGTGCAGAAGAAACTGAGGCCATTTCTTTAGCAAGTCAGCGTCATTTGTTTATATTTCTTGAAATTTGTGGTAAGAATGCTTTATGAATTACTATGTTTATTCCAACTGCCAAAGTTAGATACTGCTATTGGGAAAAGTGAAGGACATGCCGGGAGCAGACATTGTTGAGTCCTCACATTGAAATGTATCTAACTGGTGTATGTTGTCATGATTTTGTTTGAATATTATTGCATTAGAATATTAGTAAGCCTCTGTGTTCTATGAACACTGTTAAACATGCCTGAAGCATTTATATTTAAAAAAGAAAAGAAGAGAAAATCATACCAAAGGAAATGTGGTTACTCCACATTATTTTATTGAGGAAAACTATGTAAACGTACAGTGGCGTATCTGCCATAGGTACCTGAGGTGTGGTCACAGCAAGGTGTGAGTCATGTAAAATTAGGGGCGAGTGCACCTGTAATGCACGCAAGGCTGACCACATACCTCCGTAGGAAAATAATAAATATAATAAGTGATCAGATATAAAAGGCCAGGGTGTCCTTTTGTTGCAGAGGTTTTATTTCCTGTTGCCAGCCGGTAACAGGAAACCTGCTGAGTCAGAATAACGCCATCAAGTCTCCGACCATTCGTTTATGCTGTCAAAAGATAACGGGAGGAGCTTGGGCACGTTGAAAGATCGAGATTTTCTGCAACTACACACTGTATTATCATTCTACAAAGAATCCCAGGTGATGTGTTAAGCATCTGGGTATATCTGACACTTTCGTTTAATAAACACTGGTATTTCAAATCATACTCAGGAAGTTTATGGGGTATGATGATACTACAGCCCCTCATACACAGTGACTCTCCCTCTTAGATGAATA
The DNA here is from genome assembly GCA_024509875.1 of Oreohelix idahoensis. NCBI lineage: Eukaryota > Metazoa > Mollusca > Gastropoda > Stylommatophora > Oreohelicidae > Oreohelix > Oreohelix idahoensis. The sequence goes on along the minus strand of JAMPIV010011834.1, from coordinate 64,854 downwards.
AAGTGTAAGCTGTGAACATTCCAACAGGAAAGAGATATAGTGACTTTATAGTTACTGGACTAAGAGTCCACACATAATTTTAGTTGATCTTTTCTGTAATCTATCTTGTCCTCATTTTCAAAGACCTGTCCAAAAGATATGGCTGGACAGGCAAATTAAATTGTACAGAGAAAATATTCATTTTAAAGAAAAACTTAACCACTGGTTTTATTCACTTCCTCATAGAAAATTAAAGTGTTTTTGTATTGTGTACCATCATTTCATTTCTCCTCTAGACACTAGGTACATCATACACCAGACACTAGAGCCAACATAGTGACCGTGTGAGATCTAGGGAGGTAGCGTTAGGTACCCTGCAAATAATTCATCATCATCTTTCAGAGTCAGGGCCTACATGTGCTTGACCTCACACGGTTAATGCAGACACCGATTTCATTCTTTTAGGATACCATCATAACCTCCCCAGCAAAATCTAACTTTGCTACAATTACAGCAAATCACAAATAGGATTTTTAAGTATTTCTGCAATGAAGCTACTCTAGGAAAACTATATCATTCTATTTCAAACTTACGAAAGAGGACTATTCATGCCTTGGGGATAAGCAAACGATCATTGCACCTCTGGATAGCGACATCTGAAATTTCTAATTCCAGTGTTTTACACACGAAAATTAGGCCAAGAATGGTGGATAAGTTTGACAGAGAATTGATCCGCAGAGAAATTTGCAATATGTTTCACAATAATGAGGCAGTGACTTTAAGGAAATTGAAAATTTGGTTAAGAAAGAATAATGACATTGATATTTCCAAATCTACGCTATGGAGGACTATTAGGAGTTTGGGATTCACTTTTAGAAAATATGTTGGTGGTAGAAACCTTATTTGTGAGAAGCCTCATATAGTTGCAATGAGAAGCAAATATTTACGCGAGGTCAGAGAAATGAGAAGAGATTGTTATGATTTTGTGTATTTAGATAAAACTTGGATCAATGCGCACCACAGTAATGAACGAGAATGGCAATCTTCTGATGGGACAACTAAGAGACTAGTACGAAGCAGCAAAGGACAGCGCCTAATAATTGCACATGGAGGAAGCAGCCATCATGGGCTTCTAAATAATACTGAACTCATATTTGTTTCAAAATCCACAGATAATAGGGATTATCATACAGAGATGAATGGCAAGATATTTCAAGATTGGATTGTGAATCATGTACTTCCTTCATTGGATAGACCGTCGTGTCTGATAATGGACATTGCTTTATATCAAAACGTCGTGGCACCAGAAGATAAAGTTCCTAATTCATCAAGCACTAAAAATGTAATAAAGATTTGGCTGACCGAAAACAATATTCCATTCAACGAAATGTCCCTGAAGCATGAATTACTTGGAATTGTAAAAAAGACACAGCATACAAAGATATTTCACATAGACAAGGCAATCCATGAACATGGTCACAGATGTTTAAGATTGCCTCCTTACCATTCTCACTTAAACCCAATAGAATTAGTCTGGGCTAAAATTAAGGAACAGGTAGCAACAGAAAATAGAACGTTCAAATTAAAAGATGTTGAAATACTTATAAAAGTGGCCATCTCCAATATAGCCAGGGATTATTGGAAGAAATGTGAGAACCGTGTGTTACAAGAGGAAGAGGAATATTGGACGAATGATAGTTTGTCCTTCATTCAGTCGAGATTGATTATCAATTTCTCAGAGACATCTGATTATGATTCGGATGAAGTTTAATTTCTTTAAAGATGACCTTACCGTTATTTACAAGCACAGTATAGGAGCAACTTTCCATTATATTTATGAACCGCAAAGTGGTGATAACTATTGAAATAATTAGATCAATGAAGATCAGTTTGGTCGCGCACTAAAAGTCAATGACAAACAATGTCACGAGTATCTCGCATGCAGATCATTTAAGAAATCATCTTCAAACGTGATGGCCACATTATTGTAATAGTAGACACGTCTATGCCTAATCAATTCACAGAATCTGTGACTGAAGTGGTAAAATATCTTTTCTCGATACCCAATAATTAGTATGCCGACAAAGATCAAAGGATTTAATTCGTTTATGGGAACTAGACAAGATGCACAGATATAAAGTATATATTTGTTGGGTCTAACCCAATATAACATCGTATGCAAAAAATGGCATTAATACGTTGGACGGTTAATCAGATAATTACATTTGTTTGAGGGCAAAGGTAGTGAAACGTGTTATAACATAATTACCGATGTATGTTACGTCGGTAGGTCTCACTCAAAATAGTAACTCGCGCCAGAAAAAAAAGTGCGGAACGCACGGTGTGCAACTTGCGCGGCGTGGGTGTTATTTAAAACAAATACTTTAGTTTTTTGTTTGTTTTTTTAATTCTTTCACGAAATTAGTCGCGCTCGACAAAGAAAAAGTATGTAACAATTGGTGTGCATGAGCCCTCACCCGATGTACAAATCATGAAAACTTGAAAGTTTTTGTTAAAACCACTTATTATCATGGAACACTCTTTGAAAACAATCCACGCACTTTCACACGAAATGTTGTCATCAAAGAACTTTTAAATTGAATCTTTCTTCTTTCTTTCTTCTTTCTGAATCGGAACCTCTTCTACCCCGTAAACAGAGTGTAGAGGTGACTCAAAGAGTACAAGGCTCACAGGTAAAACATGTAATCAAAGTGTTTGACAAACAGGTGATTAGCCCATTGTACCCTAACTTGCCCTCAAGATTACATTTTATTGCTATGACACCATCGATCCTCCCTGGTCAATTCCAGCTCAAACGGACAGAGCCTCTTATACCCGAAGGTGTCGAGGGATGCCCTTCCTCTTCTGCCCAAAGGCATTTATAGAAGAATACTCAGGACCTGAAGGTCTGAGAAAAATGCCGGACAAGGTGAGCAAAATCTGAAACGAACACATCGATCTGCCCTGTTTCTTAGTACTGGGAGGGCCCAATAGTGGGTGTACCATACACAGTCAATCAAGACAGAAGTTCGCTTGAACATTAAAAATAAAGTGGATACAGCAGGCAAAACTAAGAAAAGGAGATCAATATTATTTGTCAGCTTTTTTCATCTTTCGTTACCAAAATCCAACACCTTCCAAAAAAAATAAAAAGTAAGTTTAGATCTCTTGTCCTTAATATAAAGACACTGATTTTGTGTTGCTTTTGCATATCCTAACTTCCTACCAGAAGAAAGAATTGAGTTGATTAAATTGAATCTAAAAATATATAATTCTCGCTGTGTGTACGTTGGTCACAACTGAGGAATGCAACCATGTTGAAAAAATTGTATTGTTTCCATTAGATATACTCTCCCGAAAAAAGTTGCAATCAACAAAGAAAAGCGTTAGAATGACGGTGTTCATGAACAGTTTGATTACACTGTATAATGGAAAGAAACCAAAAACACTCTAAGAATGTACTTCTATCTGCTCATCCGGGAACGGAAACAACACACTATAATTAAAAACCCGTCAAGTGTTCTCTTTCTAATAGATTAACCAGAGGCGACTTTGAGGCCAACTGTTGTACAACGAGGTAGTTCATTCACTCCAATTACAAACGGTCTTATTAGGATGATGTACGTTAACAAACAAGATACGGTGCTTGTAATGGACCTAACACCATAATAAAATGTGTCCCGGGTTTATAATGTTGGTATGATTCTAGATCGTGTGAGTCAACATTAAACGTGTTGTATAAGAACAGCACAACATTGTTAAAATAATGATTTTGATCATTGAAAAGTTTAGAAACTTTTAGTATATTCAGGGTGTCACGAGTTGCATTCCCTTGCTCTGCAGTGATGATCCAAGAAGGGCCAAAACCTAGAGTATCTAATGTTGTGACATTATTGGGTCGATCTCTGCTTCACTACGGCAGTAATCAGTTACATTTGTTGGACTTACTAATTACATGCTTGTTAATGGTCGACTCCTCTTTTTTGTTCTGCTATGTAGCAGACTGTTTGTATTTTCAAACATTCTTGCACTTCTCTCACTGATACGTCGTCATGTCTGTTTGGTTATCCGTTTCTTCCTGCTTTGCAAGGAACGGCTGAGATAATAGTTAATCGACAACCATGTTGGTTAATCTCGGCTGTGGCCGACATCAGACTACAGATTAATACTAAAATTGCCCAGCGAATTAAGATGGTAAAGAGACAGATTGTGTCTGCTCAAGCGTCAGATAACAAGATTACTTGTTTATGCGACACATTTTGGACAGACATGCATGACATCTCCGTTTCTGGCACACCTCGTTACAAAAACATTAATTTACATTAAAGTAATGATAAATTATTTGTACACTATGCCGATAGAGGATCGGATGTTGTCATTCCATATATGGGAGACGTAACATTTTGCATAACGCATATTATTTCAAGCGGAAATAATTTTGAAATTACCCCACTGCACACGCATGTTTCAAACGATTGAAGCTGTCTCAGCATCGTAACAAAACAAATGCGAGGGAGGACAGGCAATATAACCTGATATTTTAACAGTTTTAAGACACTGTGAAAATTCACTGTGAGGGTCGCTTGCCACGACGGAACCAGACTGCCAGGGTTAGAATTCAGCAGTCTCTATATCAGACCGGACTTTGTTGAACATCTTGAAGGACTTAAAGAGCCCAGGAAAACCATTTTAATAAGAATCCGGAATCTCAGGAAACTGAAACACGGAGTCATAGTGGGAGTTTAGTGCTAACATAACGACCCTCAAGACACGTGAAAAAAGGCATATGCCAGTGCCTTAAACCTACTTCTCTGATCAAACAGTCTGTGAGCCAAGATTGGCGTAAGCTGTACTTTTTACATTTTATATTTGTTATTACTAACATGTTAACTAATATGTATATATGTCCATATGGATATCAATATGTGAAAAGTTCTATTGGATGTCCGAGTCATTTGAGGCTGGCAACCTCATCATATAGAATGATGATTTCATGAACCACCACTGCACGGGCTGTTGACTGCTTTATTGCCAGTTTCTCAATGAGAACTAAAAAGCATAGGTAGTCTCAAGTTCCATATGGAGCCGGGAGGGAAAGATAAAAGAAATGATGTACAATTTAATTATAATATTTCTTTTCCAAACCAGTGTAAATATCTATTTAAACATATGCTTTTTAAAATTAATGAAATTTTCAAAGCTTTTGAACTAGTGTAGATGTAATTGAAAACGTATTCAATCTATATTGTGAACACTTTTCCATCAGTTTAGATGTTAATGTAAACTTATTCTATCAATACTATTAACCTGTTCATTTGAATGTAAAGTAAATATAAAGCTATTCAATTTAAATGTAAAGAAAGTTTTCTCTCGAGGGATTCCGCTTAATTCTCATCGAGGGTAAATTCTGAGGTAGAGGGATGGTGGAATAGGTATAGGAAGACACAAAAGCATGTGTTGGGATACGCAACACTGAGGAGAGCATATTGTTTCTATTGGTAACAGATACTAAGAAATGTCAAGTGATATTAAGGGGTGTCAACCATACAATTTGCCAATGAGTAGGTTGCTTTCTGTGGTGACAGAAATATTTACTGTTGTCTAGCCTATCAATCGCTTAGAACGCCACCATGATAATTATCATATTTAATTCAGCAGACAAGAGACAGTGTTCCAATCACAAGAATGTAGAAGTATTTTCAAGACATTTCGAAACCAAGGTATGTTGTGTAATTTAAGTGGTCTAGTAATTACAAGAGAAGAAAAATAGACAGTAGCTAGTCAGGAGAACTAGGAAATGGTAGACCGATTCTGAGCCTAACGAGTAGGAAATGATGTAATTTGGCAGAAATTATCACCCCTGGTGGTTAGGCTAGTTTTTACCAAGACACGCTAAGCAGAACACAGAAAAAAAAATAAGAGACAAAGACAGAAGAATTAGAATCAAAATCTTTGAGTGACAGTTGAATTTCCCATACATGAAGAATTTAGAAGGCAGATAAATCTCGACAGCAGTAGTCGTTATCCAGTCGTGAACGCCCTAACATCTAGAGACAGCTAGTAAACACTGAGGCAGTAAGGAAGAATGAGAGAGCAAGACATTGAGACAATAATTGAGTTTAAATTTATGCTGTACAAGGTTGACCAACCTCAAGGGATGTTTGGACTCATTATTTCACACCAACCACGTTACACGTAAATAAACGTCATCATATTTTGTACTGTTGTCGGAGTCAAGTTACTCATCTAGTGTTGACATCAATCGTCAGCTGTCTGCCTGAACTGTTGTTGTTTTGCATCAGTAAGAAATGACTTTTATACCATCAACCAAGGCCTGCCTACTGTTGGGGTAGTGATACGAACCACTATACAACATCATCAGCAATGCACGACCACACATACATGTGGCTGGTAACCACATCATGTTTATTTAATTGGTAAAGAAACCACCACTGGAAGATCACATGCATGTTTTAATGTAGGCTGTCTCCATGGTGACCAGCTGTAGTTGAGGATCCATAGGGCGCTTTACGAACATGAATACATAACTCTTACATAATCAGGAATTATATCACATATCACTTAACTCTTACATAATCAGGAAATATATCACACATTACATAACTCTTACATAATCCGGAAATATATCACATATCACTTAACTCTTACATAATCAGGAAATATATCACACATTACTTAACTCTTACATAATCAGGAAATATATCACACAATACATAACACTTACATAATCAGGAAATATATCACATATTACATAACGCTTACATAATCAGGAAATATATCACACATTACATAACTCTTACATAATCAGGAAATATATCACATATTACGTAACTCTTACATAATCAGGAAATATATCACACATTACGTAACTCTTACACAATCAAAAATATACCACACATTACATAAATCTTACATAATCAGGAAATATATCACATATCACTTAACTCTTACATAATCAGGAAATATATCACACATTACATAACACTTACACAATCAGGAAATACATCACACATTACATAACTCTTAAATAATATTGAAATGTATCACACATTACATAACTCTTACATGATTAGGAAATATTTTAACATTACTTTACTCTTACATAATCCTGAAATATGTCGCACATTACATAACTCTTACATAATCCGGAAATATATCACAAATTACATAACTCTTACATAATCAATAAATATATCACACCTTACAAAATTCTTACGTAATCCGGAAATATGTCACACATTACATAACTCATACATAACCAGGAAATATATCACCCATTACATAACTCTTACATAATCAGGAAATATATCACACATTACATAACTCTTACATAATCAATAAAAAATATCACTCATTACAAAACTCTTACATAATCAGGAAATATATCACACATTACAAAATAGCCTACGGACATAACCGACTGATCCAGGCACATGGTTAATATTTGAAATAGATGCCCTGCTTTAAAACGTTGGAAACACCGAACCAAATAATATGACGTAAAAGTAATGACGTATTTTTTGTTTAAGATTTTGATACCGATCACCTTGCCACGGGTAGCAAGAATTCTAGCCATTGGACACAGTCACATCCCAGTATTCAGTTTTTTCTTCATTTATTTACTTATTTATTTATTTGTTTTAAGCAAATCCAAACTCCTCGTTAAGAGATAACCCTTGAACATAAATACGAAGCAATGTAAAAAATACAGCTAAGTGCTCAATACTTTAAAATGTGCATTAAGTTGGAAATCTTTTAAATGTTTCGACAACGTGCATAGAAAAAAGAAAATTTAAAAAGGAAAAAATTACAAATAATTTACCTGAAACAAAATGTTATGCCCAATGCAACTGTTTATAATAAATTTAAACAAGTTTCAAAAAATGAACATTTTTTATTCAGTCTCATATTTGGTTCGTAATCTAATTGTTTCTCTTAAAAAGCAAAAAAGCTACCTCCCCTAACTATTCATTGATAACGGGAGATAATTATGTAAAATATTAATGTCGTCCGTGACAATTGTCAATTGTTCTTCCCTTGTTCCAGTGTTTCAATCATTTATTACTTCATCCTCAAGGCGTTGTAGTTACACAGTCCAATTGTGTTTGTAATGTTTCTGTGTCGCTCTAGTGAAGGATTCAGCCGCTGTTTATAGCATCACGTGGTTAAGTATCTTTTTACTTTATTTCCGATGTCCCGTCCAATCTGACCAGATGTATGATCTTTCGCTTATAATGGGCGTATTTTTTCTAATTGCTATTAAGTTGCGACCGCTAGACTGTTATCACAGTGGTTTTTTTTTATTTGTTTTATTTATTTTTTAGCATTGTTGTAAGCCCTGATAAGGGCTAATCGTGTAAAGGACCGTGCGCTGATTGCCTACAGTCGTCACGTGGTGCGTTTATTCTAGCATTGTTGCGTATTAAATGTGTGTATTTATTTATTTTTGCAAGTGTGTTACTTTTATTTCTACAGCTATTATTATTGATTCCACGGACGCTCTGAAAAGGACACGTCCTTAAAAGGTCGACATGCAGAAATTTAGATGCCTGTGTGTTTTTGGTTGGTTCAGTTTGTGTGTTTACCGCTTGTGTCTGCCGATAGTGTCATCTTTCTTAGCTCCAGCTGATTTGTGACTTTGTTGATGATGATTGGTCGTAGGACCTCTAAAACTGTAATGAGTTATTCGTTCATTACATTCTTCCATTGTCTTGTTTTATTTGATGTGTCAGTAATGATCTGTCTCTCTTGCTTTACGACGTTGTTTCGTTGGTGGATGACTGAGTGCTTTCTTTTACTGCCTATATATTTATATAACTGGCAGGTGTGTAGTCAGTTGTCGGAGTTGAGTTTTGATGTGTAGTTCCTGTTTACTTGACTGTGTCTTTGTCGTCAATCTATTTCTTGCCTTAATTTTACGAATCTTTTGGCCGAGTACCATCACCAACCAAGCACTGCTTTCTCGGAGCAACCAAGAGGACATGCACACCATTATAACTGCTAGACGGTGGAGTTGAGTTGGCCACGTCCTCAGAAGAGACCCTGATGCCATCACAAGAACAGCTATGCTATGGACCTCTGAACGAAAGCGAAAGAGAGGCCAAGCAAAAAGAACTTGGCTGAGAACTATGGGGTCAAGATGCAAAGAATGAACCAGAACTGGGGCACTACACGAAAGATGGCCGTCGACAGAGCAAAGTAGAAGCAGTTTGTTGCTACCCTACAAGTCCCCATATTTCTAGGTGGATGTCGAAAATGTTTTAAAGATAGGTATCAGGAGTTAATTGGCCCAGTCTGAGCAGACATGCTATTGGTAAGTAGGTGAGAATGAAGGTGTAAGAGATAGCTTCCACGAGTAAGTAGTGTAAGGGTAGAATCTGTCTCTGGATTTAGAAGATGCTCTGATCCGGCCTATCTTTACGACTGTAATTTCTTATTAGACAATACTACTCTCCATACAATTAACATATATGTTTAACTATTCTCACACACACAGACAGTTATGTGACCACAAGTCACACAAACGTGAAAACTATGGTAAATGGAGTATGGGTATGGGCTGAGCTGACCGACACAAGTAATTAAGTTGTTGTTAAGTTTATTTTCATATAACTCTTCACAACATTAAAACATATATATATATATATATATATATATATATATATATATATATATATATATATATATATATATATATATATATATATATATAAATCGTGTAAAGACATATGAAGATAAGCCAATAATGCTCTCCATCTTGTTGAGAAAAGGGTCCCGCAAGAAGTAAATAACCCCAAAAGGTCAAAAGATTAGCACTAGGGGTAGGATAGGCAGTACAGTAAAGAACAAGTCCCACTACAGTGCTATCCAGTAATGAAAAATATATTACACAATGGTTAGCAAAGAAAAGAACCAAAGTTTGCATGTACAATGTTTCCTGTAACAAATGAAAATTATTTCACTCTTTCTCTGTTATACTTTGCCACTCATTCGCTCCTTACCTACTCTGTTGAAAAACAATTGTGTTGACAAATAATCCTTGGAAAAATGCATATAATGTCCAGTAAATTGGTATCATCCGTATCAGGCCCCAGTTCCTCATATTCATTCATAACCCTCCACTCCCAAAGGAGCATAGGCCTTCAACAAACACATGCCAAGTCCTCCTGTCACGTGCCATCATCTCAAGTTCTCTCCATGTTCTCCTCATCATTTTCACCTCTGTCTCCAACTCTCCCCTCCATGTACTTCTTGGTCTTCCCCCGCCTCTCCCGCCCTGGGGGCTCCAGAACAAGGACCGCCCTGCAATGCTATCAACAGGTTTCCTCAGTGCGCGTCCCATCCACCGCCATCGTCCTCCTCTCATCTCTTGTTCCACCGGCACTTGTCCAGCTCTTGTCACCAGTTCCACATCGGCAACCCCGCCACACCACTTTAATCCCTCCACTCTACGCAAGCACCCATCCATGAAAGTCTGTAGCTCCTTGGTTGCCGTCTCTGTTGTTCTCCATGTCTCCGAGCCACACAATAGGACTGACTTCACATTTGAGTTGAAGATTCTTATTTTCGTGTTGGATCCTATTTCTCTTGATCTCCATATATTTCCCAATGCAATGAAAGCTCCTCTTGCTTTTTGTATTCTTATTTTGATATCGCTGTCTGTCCCTCCAACTTTGTCTATATTACTGCCAAGATATGTGTATGATTCTACATCTTGTATTGGCGTTTCTTCAAGTTCAACCCTGTTTTCATTACCTGCATTTATTCGCATTATTTTTGTCTTTTCCCTGTGTATTTTCAGACCCAATTGCTGTGACCTCTCATCGAGTGTTTTCAATTTGTCCTGCATCTGATTACGGTTATGGGACAGGAGAGCCAAATCATCAGCAAAATCCAGATCATCCAACTGCTTAGTCAGAGTCCACTGGATTCCATTTCTGTTGTGTGTTGTCGATGATCTCATAACCCAATCTATTGCCAGCAAGAAAAGAAATGGAGACAAGAGGCATCCCTGTCGCACTCCTGTTCTTATCCCAAATGGTTCTGTAAGCTGTAATTCATGAAGAACTCTGCACGTCATGTCTTCATAGGTTATCTTTATTAAATTAATGATTTAATGATTTTTCAGGGGAACTCCATAATGCCTCATCAATTTCCAAAGTGATTCTCTGTCTACACTGTCAAATGCTTTTTCGTAGTCCACAAATCCGATGTATAGTGGTGAATTCCATTCCAGACTTTGTTCAACTATTATTCTCAAAGTGGCTATCTGGTCTGTACATGATCTGTTTTGTCGAAAACCTGCTTGTTCATCTCTCAATTTCTTGTCTATGGACTCCTTTAATCTCTCAAGGATAATCCTGTTCAATACCTTTCCTGGCACTGATAGTAACATTATTCCTCTATAATTTGTGCACTCTTGTAGATTTCCCTTCTTAGGCAACTTAACCAGATATCCTTCCTTCCATTCTGCTGGTATCTCTTCTTTTTCCCAGACTTTACCAAGTAATTTATATAACATCTCTGTAGCCGTGTCGATATCTGCTTTGATGGCCTCTGCTGGAATGCCATCAGGTCCAGACGCTTTTCCATCTCTTAGAAGCTTTATGGCTTTCTTTATTTCTTCCTTCGTTGGTCTTTCACCGTTAATTTGTAGCTCTTCTTCTGCTGGCTGGATGTCCGGCGGGTTTTGTGGAGCTGGTCTATTGAGAAGGTCCCCAAAATATTCTGTCCACCTCTTCATTTGCTCTTGTATATTGCTGAGCAGTTTCCCATTCTTATCTTTTATGAGGCAACTTGTTTGCTTGTATTTCCCTGTTAGCTTCTTTGTGCTGCTATACAGTTCTCTCATATTTCCTTTGGCTGCAGCATCTTCTGCCTCTCTTGCCAACTCCTCAATATACTTCCTCTTGTCTCTTTTGATACTTCTTTTTACTTCTTTGTTTGCTTCTGTGTACACTTCTTGAGCCTTGGCTTTGGAACTTCTGGTTTTGCTTGTGTTTAACTCTGCTTTCTTGTTTTTTCTATCTTTTATCTTATTGATCTTTTCTGTTGTTATCCATGCTTTTTGTTGTCTTTCCCTTTTCCCCAGTATTTCTTCACATGTCTCCTTCCATACCGTTTTGACCTGCTGCCAATAGTCTTCTGTATTCTCTACATCTTCCAACTGTTGGAGCACTTGGAATTTGTTGGATACTGTGACCGCAAATTTGTCTCTTGTTTCTTGATTTCTTAACTGTCCTACATTAAACTGTTGTCTATAATTTTGCATTGTTGCATATCTCTTGAGTTTCATTTTTACTTTGGCTATCAGAAGATGGTGATCTGATGCCACATCTGCTCCTCTATATACCTTTACATCCTGCAATGATGATCTAAACTTCTTCTTTATGCATATATGATCGATCTGATTTTCTGTTCTATGGTCTGGTGATATCCATGTTGCCTTGTGTATTCTCTTATGTGGAAACATGCTTCCTCCTATAGCCAGTTGATTTGAAGCACAGAAGTTTGCGAATAGTTCTCCATTTTCATTCATTACTCCTAGCCCATGTTTTCCCATGACTTCTTCAAATCCAGTATTGACTGTACCTATCTTTGCATTCATGTCACCCATCAAAATTGTGATGTCTCTTCTTTTTACTTTATCCATAATTTCCTGTAGTTTAGTATAAAATGCTTCTTTCACAGACTCTTCTTTGTCATTAGTTGGTGCATAACATTGGATGACATTGACATGAATTTTCTTTTTAGCTGTTTTGAAAATAGCTGTTATTATTCTGGGTCCCACAGCTTCCCATTCAATGAGTGCTTTCTGTGCTTCTTTAGATAACATAAGAGCTACCCCTTCACTGTGGTGTGAACTTTCGTCTTCGTGTCCTGAGGACAGCACCAATTCACCTGTGATGAGTTTCTTCCTGTCTACCCCCTTCCACTTTGTTTCACACATTCCCAGAACCTCGATTTTGTATTCCCTCATTTCTGCTGCTACTTTTGCCACTTTCCCTTGTTCGTTCAATGTCCGAACATTCCAGGTGCCAAATCTGGAAGTTCTCCTAGAAGAAAGAAGGTTAGTCAGCAACACAGACTCCTTTCGGCTTTCTCTGTGTTGCATCATACGCCTCCCCGCGAGAGGACCTTCCCCTGTCTTGGATGGCTGTGTAATGAAAAATGTATTACACAATGGTTAGCAAAGAAAAGAACCAAAGTTTGCATGTACAATGTTTCCTGTAACAAATGAAAATTATTTCACTCTTTCTCTGTTATACTTTGCCACTCATTCGCTCCTTACCTACTCTGTTGAAAAACAATTGTGTTGACAAATAATCCTTGGAAAAATGCATATAATGTCCAGTAATTGGTATCATCCGTATCAGGCCCCAGTTCCTCCGATAAGAATTAAACTGTACACGGGGAACACCTAATTAGTGATATGTTTCTGGATACACAAGTTTGTCCACTAGGTTGGTTAGTGCCGGAACACTCTGAGATATGCCATTACTCAGTAAACAGCAGGAAAAACATATGATTGTACAAATAACTATTGTCGATTCTGATGATGATGATACTATTATCGGCTTGCTCTGGGTGAGTACCGATTATGAACAGTGTTTTATCCTGGGTAAATTCCACGGGTGTAAGCGACTGTCAGAAGTCGGGAAGACTTATTAGGTATATGGCCACACCGGCTGATAAAATAAAATGGGAAAATTATATGGGTATTTTGTCAGTCCTCTTGATCAATTACAGTTCAAAGAATAATATTGTGTCGCCCTGGTCCTTCCTGCTCACACTGGTACGGGCGAACGCCAAGGGAAAACGATACTATTAGTACTTCAGTAACTGAGGAAACGACCACAAATAGGAAACCGCTAGCCGCTGGGTTTTTTGATCAAGCATTTCTAACATGACAAATTCTAGGCTATCAAGCGTAGGGAATGATCTCTTAACTCCTCCGCCACTAAATTAAATTTAAGGCACACGGGGTATTAACCTATACTATCGCACGTCGCTTGACGAGTACAGGTTTGATAAAAGCATGCCGCTTTTCCACCTCTGCCACGGTAAACAATCAGCGCACAATGTCAGTTTTAATTCTGTTATGACTACGGTTCCTTACAAAACTCGCCTGTGATTTCTAGCTCGATTATTCTCGGCTGCTGTTGTTTTTCTTTTTCCCACATGATATTTAATGCTAGTCACTATATAATTACACACAAATGAAGACATAATTCGCATTTTGCTCTGTCACTTTATCCGTCCCTCAAAGCATTTATTTAGTCAGTTCAGCCGGATACTCTAGTGAAAATTAGTTGATTGATTCTTGATATTAATCTGAACCACTGGTAAGAAAATCTATATACGTTTGCTATTCCGCTATTCTTAAAGCTAGAGACTCACAGTGTATAACATGGTAATTCTCTAACACATTTAATACTTAAGCACAACTTATATTATTATTACCAGAAAAACCGAATAATCCCCGCGAAGGCCATTAAGCACTATTTCTCATTGGTTCTAGCGTGTGCGTTAAGATTATCCAAAATTTCTTGAGAGGCTTGATACGGACTAAAGTGTAGACAGTATATATACAAATTCTGCGTGATCTCTCTGAAGAATGTCAAAAGTCACACCTTGGGCGTTTCGTGAGAAATCTGCGAGCTGGCTTCACGAGATAAAAAGATTCTTCGGTGTCCTCCCTCGCTATGCCGAAACGGCATCAGAGACATGTCTCTTGCGAGCGAACGGTCTTTGATTATCCCCCGGTGTTTAGATCAAATGCTTAATTCCCCATAAAAATGTCGGACATTGTGGTGGATTTTGATGTTATGAATTGTTGTAGGTGTTATTATTGTAATAAATGAGATTAGCTATGAAGGTCCCTGAATTTACCCAATAGTATTGTGAACTTTTCAGGGTACCTTTCCGCTACCACCCCTTTTATCTCATTCAAATGTATTTATATTATTATATTAAATGACTTCGTGTAATGTCTAGGGTTATGAAGGTAGAGTGTAAGGTACAACAACCAACAAACATACAAACAAATAGTTTATTATTCACAACAACACACAGTACTACCACAATAACATACAGACGACACTTTAAAAGGCTATCTTATTAAGACTGTGGTTGAAATTTTTGTAAATATAAATTTTACAATTTATTATCCTGATTCTAATTTATTTTGAATCAGGACTGACAATTTAAAAGTGAAATCACATAATTATTTACATCAGTCAATTAGCACAGTAGATCTTCTGTCCATACATAAAATTATTAATCGAATATACTTCTGTAGTGTTCTCCTACTTTAAGGTAATACTGGTGGTACCACTAGGTTGTTGTTTGAAATCATTCTCTTTTAGTAATGTTTGTTTCTATTTTGTCACTTGTGGAACTATTAAATATTTGTCCCAGTTTTATTCACTGTCACTTATATTCCTTTTTAAAAAAGTTGAGCTCTCAGGTGCCGAACAAGAACTTCTCTTGGCCGTAGAATATAGGTAGAACTTTTCCTCTGCTCGCTCGACAATCTGTTCCCTGTTTGATAGGCAATGACCACTAGCATGGGCTCGCAGTATATAGACAGAGTCCTGAATCAATCAGTCTTCAAGCGTTTGGTACCACATTAACATCAGTACCCAGGACCTCTGAAATGTGAAGGTATGCATCCTTCTTAATACCTAGCATACACTAATAGTCCACAGTTAAGGACATGTACATTACAAACAAACAAAAAAGGGTCATAGCCTGATACCATCCTATGCCACCATTTTCTTTTGATGTGACAATGTACACCAGTATTCCACTCCCCTAATAGTTACAACGCCACTGCAATTCCAGCTGTAATCTCTTCCATATAATAGGATAGGTGTTATGCTCCTTTATGACAATCATACATATTCTTGTAGTTTTACATCTCTCTGACAGTCTATCACATGGTGGATCAATCTCTAGGCTTTGCCTCATGGTCGCTATAGACCCACTCAAGTACAGACATATATTATTATTTCAAATTCAATTTTTATATAAAATACAGGTTAATAAATGTCAATCTTACCACAACATTTTTCAATGAAATACACAGTGATGATGACTGACACAGTTTCGATCTGTTTCGTTGTCCAGGCAGTCTAGAAATTGTATTTGAAAGCCCAGCCTGATCTCATCTACCGCTGGTAGAATTCTTTAGGAAAATGGCGTTCCCATTAACGCTTTTTCTGACAATATCGACTCAGTTGGCCAATCACTCTTAATATTACAGTGTAAACAGTCTTTCAAAAAAAATATCATTCAAACTTTCTACGTTACTAGGCCATTTATGTTTATTCAAAGGTCAGCCAATAATATTTCGTCTCACTTCAAATGCCACCCAATCGGATTCGCTGTACTATGTTAGCCTATCTGTCACCTACTTTTTTCCCAAAAAATATGCGATCCAATCTAAGCAGATATGACTTGACCTGACAGTATCTCTGATCTCTATGTATTGTTTTATCATTATTTGATTAGTTAAGGGACTATTTATAAAACTAACACCATATTCTTGGTCAGCAAGTCTTCAGGTACACGAATATACGATTTTTAAGGGGCTATGTGGTTTAGTTCAAAATTCTATAATTTTTTCCATGTTAGTTGTTTATTTTTAAACTACCTCTCGTTCACTCTTTTTCCATGTAATATCGAGCTGAATACGAGAGCTTAGGTCATTCACAATAAGAGCTAACCATGTTTACATGACCGTAGTGTCCACAATTCTAACTTTTTCATTGTATTTGGGGAAACCCCTAAGGCAAGGCTTGCCATTGTGCTATAGTTGGCTTTTAGTTTAAAATCAATGCGAAACGAATTAGCATTTTCATCTATCCTTGCCCCTCCTCGTTCCACACTGCATTTTTAAGCAAATATTTCTTAGAACTTGGGAAGTTATGTCAAGGACGAATTTGAAAAATTTGGTACTTTTTTGTTCTGCTATTCGTTAGAAAATAATAATCTGAAAGCGTATGCGACACCAACCGTTCTAGCAGAAATTTCTTTGTACTTTCTTATCTTTGCCTTTATGCCCTATATTGTTATATACTAATTTAGCTATTGTATTTAGAAATTCACTACAGACATCAAAGATGATAGGGAAATATTTTAATCTCCCTTGAAGTTGCTACCGGGTATGATCAGTTTCCTCACGTGCTTTCTGTCATTTCCCGATGGTTGACATGTCAGCTCGCTTGAGAACTCTGTAAAACAGGACGGTTCGCCCCCTTATTATCGGCATAATGCGAATAATAGGTAAGCAAATCGTTAACGTAAGAAAAACACGAAACATAGGCGTGGCTAAATATGAGTTAGACAGATAGCGAAAATGCATGGATTTTGCGTTAACAAAACGTGAATACTAATGAGGAAACAAAGGTGGGAAGCGAAGCGCGGACGGATTCATGTAGTCTATTTATATAACGTGTGACAGTGGCCACAGCGACTATGGGAAGGGAGCACAGAGGCAAAAGAGGGTCAGAAGTGGGCCATGAGGAAAAAACAAGTTGAGAACACCCTGCGCACACAAATACATTATCCCTTCTGCTAGCTCACATATGTCATAAACTACAACAACACAAATACATAATCCCTTCTGCTAGCTCACATATGTCATAAACTACAACAACACAAATACATTATCCCTTCTGCTAGCTCGCATATGTCATAAACTACAACAACACAAATACATTATCCCTTCTGCTAGCTCACATATGTCATGAACTACAACAACACAACTGGTACTAACACAACTAATAATTCAACTTAATCTAAACCATGGGTGGCCATCTAGGCGATCTCTAGGACCGTAATACTGGAGGACATCTCGAAGACAGATATACATTTTTACAACAACAAAAACATGGTTGTATATGATTATATGTCAAAGAAAACAGATTTATTATAACAAAATTAATGCCACTGGCATCTCATCTTCCGAGTAATCTTTTTGTAGCATCTCTGTTGTAAACATATTTTTTAAGTATCTTTTCCCACCATTATTCAGTTATTCAGCAAAATGTGTATACAATTTCAGGTACGTAATTGCAGCCTTATAAAAAAATTGAATAAAATAACTAAAACCATCAACGGAAAACGGGGCGCAAACAATATTACGTTACTAATAAATAAGTAACTAAATTTCATCACTACAGCACAGTATCAGGAAACAAGATGGGCAGACCACTTCAGAGAAACACTGAATAAGGAACCACCAGAGATGCAGCTGAATGGTCCTGAGGCTGAAAATGATCTAGACGTAAATACAGACAGTCCACGAAGGGAAGAAATAATCACAGCTATCAAAGGGTTAATGAACGGAAAAGCTCCTGGCCATGATAACTTAAATGCTGAGCTATTTAAGACAGACCCTGAGCTAGCAGCAGAACTATTAGAACCACTATTTGCACAAGTCTGGAAAACGGGGACAACACCATCAGAATGGAACAAAGGAATAATTGTCAAATTGCCCAAGAAGGGAGATCTTGCGGACTGGAATAATTGGAGAGGAATCACTCTTCTCTCTGTTCCCAGCAAAATACTAGGCAGGATAATTATACAGAGAATTTCAAAAGCAGTAGACCACAAACTGAGGAAAGAACAAGCAGGATTTAGAAAGAACAGAAGATGTGTAGATCATATATTCACTCTCAGGAACATTATGGAGCAGTGCTCAGAATGGCAAAGACAGCTGTACATTAATTTCGTTGATTTTGAAAAGGCTTTTGACAGCATACATAGGGACAGTTTATGGAAAATACTGAGGGCTTATGGAATTCCAAGCTGCATAGTGTCAATCATAAAAAGCCTCTATGCCAACTTTACGTGTAGTGTTGGGCAGAGCAACCTAACCTTTGAGGTGAAGACAGGAGTACGACAGGGATGCCCCTTATCAACCACTCTATTTTTAACAGTCATAGACTGGGTGATGCGCCAGACAATAGAGGGCAGTCCAAGAGGAAAAAGATGGACTACATTTTCTACATTAGAAGATCTGGAATATGCAGATGGCATTGCACTACTAGCACATTCACATCAACACATCCAGGAAAAAACGGATAGACTTAATAAGTTTAGCCAGAAGGTGGGCTTTAACATCAATTTAAAGAAGTCAGAGGTCATGACGCTCAATGTGAGTAACCCTGGTCCCATATCAGTAAGGAATCAGCAACTGGTACAGACAGACACCTTCACATACCTAGGATGCATAGTAACACCAGACGGCGGGGCAGGCAAAGACATCAACATCAGAATGAATAAGGCAAGAACAGCCTTTTTTAGCCTAAACAACATCTGGAAGACCTCTCAATACAGCACAAGCACAAAATTAAGATTATATCAGAGCTGTGTACTTTCTGTGCTTCTCCTACGGTGCGGAATGCTGGAGAGTTACAGAGAAGGAAATGTCGAAATTGTCCTCTTTTCACACACCATGCCTACGAAAAATTCACCGAATCTTTTGGCCGAATACCATCACCAACCAAGATCTGCTTACTCGGAGTAAGCAAGATTACATTGCACACCATCATAGCTGGCAGACGCTGGAGCTGGGTTGGCCATGTCCTCAGAAGAGACCCCGATGCCATCACAAGAACAGCTATGCTTTGGACCCCTGAAAGAAAACGAAAGAGAGGTCGACCAAAAACAACCTGGCGGAGGACTGTGGAGGCTGAGATGCAAAGAATGAACCAGAGTTGGGGCACTGTACGAAGGATGGCCACCGACCGAGCAAAGTGGAATCAATTTGTTGTTGCCCTACAAGACGCCACTAGGCGTGATGGCCACTGACTGCTTTGACGTTCGGCGGTTAAGGATCAAAGAAGAAGAAGATGAACTAGCAGCAGAACTATTAGAACCACCACTGCACAAGTATGAAAACCAGTCACAACACAAAGGAGTGGAATAAAGGAATAATTGTCCGTTTACCCAAGAATGGCGTCATTGCAGACTGCAACAACTGAAGAGGAATTGCTCTCCTCTTAGTTCCCAGTAAAACACTAGGCAGGATAATTCTCCAGCGAATTTCAAAAGCAGTTGACCATAAACTGAGGAAAGAACAAGCAGGGTTCAAAAAGAAAATTGTGCATTTCATATATTCACCCACATGAACATTATACAGCAGTTCTCAGAATGGCAGACACAGCTGTACATTAACTTGGTGATTTTGAAAAGGCTTTTGACAGCATACTCATAGACAGCGTATGGAAAATACTGAGCGTTTATGGAATTCCCAGCTGCATTGTGTCCATAATCAAAAGCGACAATGCAACCTAACTTTTGAGTTGAAGACAGGAGTACGACAGGGATGCCGCTTATGAACCTCTTTATTTGTGTATATCTTAGACTGTGTGATGCGTCAGACCCCAGAGGGCAGTCCAAGAGAAATAAGGTGGACAACGTTTTCTACATCGGAAGAACTAGAATACGCAGATGACACTACTCGCAGAAACACAACAACACATCCTAGAAAAAACAGATAGATTGAATAATTATAGCCTAGAGGTGGGTCTAAACATCAATCTAAAGAAGACAGAGGTCATGCAGAGGACAACAACCTCCAGCATGAGAATGAAGGTAGAGGCAGCCCTAAGGTGGATGTCTGAAACTTCATTAACAAGGGCAGTTATTAAGTCAGAAACTCAGTCCATGCTTTGGAAAACCCAAAATGGATGGCTACGGCATGAATTGAAAACTTCCATAGAAGATTCGAACCTTCACCAACTGGTCTGGATCTACTGTCCTGGTCAAGCGGCAACGAAGGAGCTGGCAGAGTAGCTTCAAGAGCAATCAGATTGGGTTCATTGGATATGGAGAAGGGAGAGATACTGGGGACTATTAATGATCACCTATTAGAGAATGACATTACAATCGATCGATCATCAGGTCTAAGATTGCTGGAGTTTGGCATTAGCCGTAAGACAGGCAGGGATTGACGTATGAGAGGATACATCCGGCGTGTATACAACCATGGCGCAACATGGACAATCAACATTCATACCCTTCGACATTTGCTGAGGGAGACTGAGTACATATGGGGTTGCCTATAATGCAATGCCGTCGATTCTGAATAGTAATTATTAAAATTATAATGATAATGAGAACAAGAAGAAGAACGTATAATTATTGCATAATGACAGTATTATGTATTCAAATATCAAATACTTCAGACATGGAATTATGTGTCTTCTTTTTTGATCCTTAGCCGCCGGCTGTCAAAGCAGTCAGTGACCAGCACGCCTGGTGGCGTCTTGTAGAGCAGCAACAAACTGCTTCTTCTTTTCTCGGTCGGCGGCCATCCTTCGCGCAGTAACCCAGCTCTAGTTCATTATTTGCATCTCGGCCTTTAGAGTTCTCCGTCAAGATGTTCTTGTTCGGCCTCTCTTTCGCTTACCTTCAGGTGTCCATAACATAGCTAATCTTGTGATGGCATCGGGGCCATCTCTAAGGACGTGGCCAATCCAACTCCAGCGTCTACCAACTATGATGGTATGCAAGTACTCTTGGTTGCTATAAGTAAGCAGTTCTTGGTTAGTGATGGTATTCGGTCAAAAAAGTCGGAGAATTTTCCTGAAGCATATTGAATGGAAAGAGGACAACTTCGATTTTTCCTTCTCTGTTACTCTCCAGCATTCCGCACCATAGAGAAGCACAGAAAGTATACAGTTCTCATATCATCTTAATTTAGTGTCTGTACTGTACTAAGAGGACTTCCAGATGTTGTTTAGACTAGAAAAGGCTATTCTCGCTTTATTCATTTTGTTGTTGATGTCTTTGCTTGTTTTCCCGTCTAGTTTACAATGCATCCTAGTATGTAAATGTGTCTGCTCCAGCTTATGGATTATTATTGATATTGGAACAGGATTGCCCACATTGAGTGGCATGAACTCTGTCTTCTTTAGATTGGTGTTTAGACCCACCTCTAGGCTATAATTATTCAGTCTATCTGTTTTGTCTAGGATGTGTTGATTTGTTTGTGCGAGAAGTGACATCTACGTATTCTAGATCTTCCAATGTAGAAAACGTTGTTCATCTTATTTCTCTTGGACTGCCCTCTGTGGTCTGGCGCAAAAAAAAAGAGGTTCATAAGGGGCATCCCTGTCGTACTTCAGTCTTCACCTCAAAAGTTAAGTTGCTCTGCCCAACACTACATGTAAAGTTAGCATAGAGGCTTTTGATTATGGACACAATGCAGCAGGGAATTTCATAAACCTTCAGTATCTTCCATAGGCAGTCCCTGAGTATGCTGTCAAAATGTGTTGCGTGCATATTTTGACGCACATTTTACAAAAATCGATATGGCTATTTAATATGGGAAAAATATAGACATTCATTTATTTGTGTATGAAAATGCTGTTTATGTTAAAAGCGAGATAATCCATGTTTGATTCACACTTTTGATTATAGGAGTAATCGTTCTGGATATTGATCCAGCGCAAGGATATTGCGCTTGCGTTTGTACTTATTTTTTAGGGCCAGAAAATATATTAATTTGCTTATTGTGTTTATGGCCTGAATTCATATGTATTACATATTATTAGTACAAGTAGAATCAGTCCTATATTGTATATTTTGGATTGGTAGGAGGGACTAGATTCTTGTATTCCGGTCTAGCGGAAGTATGAGTTGTCTTGACAAGTCGTGATGAGTTCCGATGTACTGCTTACAAATGGCGGGGTACGTTTTTCTAGAGCTGGTCCTTTCGTCAGAAAAAATGTCTTACGAAGTGGTTTCTTCTGAAGGAGATGGTGTCTCTACGATAGTTTGTGTTAGAGACTCTCCTCATGTCAGTATATAGATGATTCGGACTCCAGGTAAACCCAGCTCCTATTTTGATGATCTCTCGTCGGTTAGGCCTAGCTTGACTTTTGTGCTTCGCTATGCTAGTGTCGTGTTTTGTATCGACGAAGATGACAGATTTTCCTGCAGCGGTTATGGCTACGTGAATTAACCTGATCACCGTAGAGCTGTATGGAAACATTTATGAAATCCTTTATATACCCATTATAAATTAACTCTGGCTTATATTCTCCTTCCTATGAATGAGTGAACGACAACTCAGGGAGGCAGCCATGTTGGATTTCGGTCATCATATGTTTTGATCACTGCCAAGAGAACAGATTATTTATCCTATTATCGGACAGTGACAGGGAGATCTCAATCTTGCTAGAAACCCCCTTCGTGGTTTCATAATATATACTACAAACTATGGACGTCAAGTAACTTTGGTTATTTATCGATCCGCCCTTCACTGACGCGTTTAGTCAGATAGGGGGATGTGGCCATAATGTATCATGACATTGAACTTTTGATGTACTGCCCATTATTTCTGAATGTGTCATGACTTCAGATCTGCTATGTATACCTACAAATTGATATGTCAACATACCATGATGTACTCGTATGTCCCAGTGTGTACGTCTGAATAAATTGAGTAAACTAAGATTCCAGCAGTCTGCATTGGTGCCTTGTAGACACAAGTGTATGAGTGGTTATATTGGTCAGCACACGAACAGTACACCATTCGCGTCAATCACACTCTACATTTCTACTTCATACATACACCATCCTGCGTCGGTTGAAGTGACCAAGTTTAGGGCCTGCTTCCCCTGGAGCCTTTGCCTTCCCTAACTCAGGACTAGGGTGAATTACCCATTTACAGCTGGGTAGACTGGAGCATGCCTGATCTCAACAACACACCACTCTTCCTTACAGAGCATCAAGTGTGTGTGTGAAAGCAACTTTACAGAGTGGAAAGAAGAAATAAACTTTACAGTGGCGAGCCAGATTCCTGGGTCCAGCTTACGCAGTTTTGTGTTGAGAATCACAGTTTACAGCTGAAAGAACATTTGTTTGAACACATCAACACCAGTAGGACAGCTATACAGTCGATGTCAGCTTGACCTGTATTACCGATAGGATGCTGTATCTAGGTCAGCGCTTGTTGACAGTTTTTCGCTGTACAGACAGTATTACACAGGACAGTGGTATCAAGTGTAGAAAATATCTGGAGCAGTATTGTTGACATTTCTCAACGTACAGAAGAATCACAGTGTTGTTGAAAATAAAGTGCATAGTTCATCGTTGGATCTTCATATGCTCAAAAGAGAAAAAATTGACAGTGTAATAGTTTAGAATTAAATCTATTACTCAATAAAGTGGCAAGTTATTAGAATTAAAATAAACTGTGCCTGCTTTACAACACTATACCTGCAACACATTCCATTCATGACATAAATTATATTGTATGCTATATGCTATTTATGCTTACATGTTATTTGTTATGTATTAAATTAATTTATGTTCTGTGTGACTAATACAAGGTATGCCGAGTTACATTGGTCTGGTACTAGTATTCGATAGGTACACATTTTCTTAATTGGAAATTTGTTAGCAACAATTTGCTGCTATTTCTGTTAGTTGTGATGAGGTGTTCTTTTCTTCGTTGTTTTTGTTAATAATTTTGTGTTCCTTAGTTTTGTTTGATTTGTTTGTATAATTGTAGGTCTCATCTTTCCTTTCATTTCAGTTTTTTACACCCTTATGTTTATACACTGTGGCGTTATTTGTCTTGTTATCTTATGGCAGTTATCATCACGGTTTCTGTGATCATTTTTTTCATTTCTCCTATTTAATTTAATTTGATCTCTGCAAATGTGTTCATATTGTCTTTTCTTGTTTGTCCTTTGTAATGTCTTTAGTTGACATATGACGTATAGTGGTATACACTGATAGTATAGTACAGATCAGTACTTTATGATTGTTATTGTTAAAATGTACAAGACCTTTGTAAGGCTTGTCTCCCAAAGTGATTGGTAAAGGGAAATATTTTTTCCACAGGTACTCAAGTGATCTTTGATTACATTGAGGTATACAAGACCTTTGTAAGGCTTGTCTCCCAAAGTGATTGGTAAAGGGAAATATTTTTTCCACAGGTACTCAAGTGATCTTTGATTACATTGAGGTATACAAGACCTTTGTAAGGCTTGTCTCCCAAAGTGATTGGTAAAGGGAAATATTTTTTCCACAGGTACTCAAGTGATCTTTGATTACATTGAGGTATACAAGACCTTTGTAAGGCTTGTCTCCCAAAGTGATTGGTATAGGGAAATATTTTTTCCACAGGTACTCAAGTGATCTTTGATTACATTGAAGTATACAAGACCTTTGTAAGGCTTGTCCCCACAGTATTTGAGATACAGTTATTGTTGTCCACAGGTACTCAAGTTATCATTGGTTATTATAAACCATACAAGTTTGGACTAAGACTAAGTCTAAGGTATAGACTTGTCTCCCATTAACTTGAAAGAGGGTAATTTATTTACTTTTTCAGGTTTCTGATTTAAGAAGACAATATGTCTACATTAGATTATTTCATTACACAAGGAAAATCTCTTGATAAGACTGGAAAAGACTTAGAACAATGGGCTGTTGCTCAATATGACAAAGCATTAGCTGTAGAAGAAAAAAAAGCTGCTGCTGAGGAAAAAAAAGCTGCGGCTGAGGAGAGAAAACTTCAAATAGAAGAAAAAAAAGCTGCTGCAGAAGAAAGGAAAGCCTTAGCTGAAGAAAAAAGATTAGAAAAAGAAGCTGATACTGCTGCTGAACTTAAGAAATTGCAGATGCAAGTGGAGGAAAGGAGATTTGAGGCAGAACAGAAGAAATTAGAAGCTGATGCAGAGCAGAAAAAATTAGAAGTTGCTGCAGAACAGAAGAAATTAGAAGCTGCTGCAGAACAGAAAAAACTAGAAGTTGCTGCTGCTGCAGAACAGAAAAAATTAGAAGTTGCTGCTGCTGCAGAACAGAAAAAATTAGAAGCTGCTGCTGCTGCAGAACAAAAAAAATTAGATAGAGAAGCTGAAGAGAGAAAAGCAATAAGAGAACATGAGTTTGAATTAGAGAAATTAAAATTGACATGTATGAGTAATGTTAATCAGGCATCTGGTGGTAATGGTAAACCCTTTGTGTACAAGGTCAAGGTACCAGCGTTTAACCCTACCAGTGATGACATAACATTTTGGCTTTCTAGATTTGAACGGGCTTGTCGATCTCATAATGTTGACAAATCACAGTATGTGAATCAGTTGTCTGAAAATCTAAAAGGGGAGTCTCTGAGTAAGTTATATTTTGTTGAAGAGGCCGACAAAGATAATTATGATGCTGTTAGGGCAGCTTTGATAAAGAGATATCAGCTGTCTGAGGAAGGTTACCGTCTTTTGTTTAAAACAATGAGACCTGAGGTAGGTGTAGAATTCTCAGATTTCATCTCAAAAGCACGAATTACACTTTCACGATGGATTGAATTATCCAAAACAGAGAAAACATTTGATGGTCTTACGGATTTATTGCTAAGAGACAAGGTCATGTCTTCTGTAAATAAATCATTCCTAGAGTTCTTACATGAGCGTAAACCTGGTACAATAAAGCAAATGGAAGAATATTGTGACCAGTATGCCACGGCACACCCTGACATGATTCTTAGTAACTCTAACATTAAAGAGAGTATGCCAGTTGCTTCGGCAACAGAATATAATCAGAATTACTCACACAAATTCCAAGGAGCTAAAAATAAATTTGATAAAAAGGTTAATTGGAATAAGTATCAAAACCAAGATAACCGCTCAAATCAGAGTTCTTCTTCGAAGAACTGGAATCGGGCTGATAGTCCTCGACACGCGAGGGGTTCCCATAATGTTAGAAATTCTCGGAAAGGGAGTAGCTATAGGAACTACCCAAGTGCTTCATGGAGACAAAAGAAACAATATTACAGGGATACTCAATATAATGAGCATGATGATTATGATCATGAATATTATGATTCAAACCCAAATAGGGGTTATAACAGAGGCAATAATAATTATAGAGACAAT
This sequence comes from Oreohelix idahoensis, assembly GCA_024509875.1. Lineage (NCBI taxonomy): Eukaryota > Metazoa > Mollusca > Gastropoda > Stylommatophora > Oreohelicidae > Oreohelix > Oreohelix idahoensis. The sequence continues at coordinate 37,954 of JAMPIV010011834.1, read as the reverse complement.
TATAACCGAGGTAGATCACAACACAAAAGACATGGTAAATCTTATTACCAGGCTAACTCTGCACAACAGGAGTTTCACGACACCGATAATCAGAATAATGATAAAAAAGACTCCAATAGTGTAGCAAATTCCGCTTTCGATTTTGCTAGAGCATCTGAGTGTTCGCAATGCAAAACATTATTCGATCCAACCACAGTGTCTACTTTAAGCTGCGGTCACCCACTTCCCGCTCTCCATGCGTCAATTGCGCATAATGGAAGGGGTGCTCTTGTCTTTAATAGGGGCCTAATAGATGGTACTCCGGTATCAATTCTTTTCGACTCGGGGTGCACTACCATTGGAGTGAGGCAATCACTCGTAAATCCTTCTCGAGCTACAGGCAATATAGTCAAATGTGTAACATTTGGTGGCACATTGGAGAAGTACTCCACTGCCATTATCAATATTGCTACGCCTTTCTTTACAGGAGAGGTGCAAGCATGTCTCTTGCCGAATCCGATCGCTGATCTTATCATCGGTCGCATTCATGGAGTGAAAGAATGCACTCCACAGCAAATTTCTAATTGGGAAAATGTTAATATGCAATCTGCTAATGCAGTAATCACTAGGGCTCAAGCTCTTAATATGCCACAATCTTCACATTCTGAAGATAATGATGCGCAGATCCAAGATGATCCCTTGGAGATTTCCCACGATTCCTTTATCAAACAGCAGGAAGATGATCCTACTCTAAAGAAATTCTTTACTCTGGCAACAAAAGGTGATCCGAATAAGGATACAAATCGTAAATCTTGGATTACGATGAAGAATGGCGTACTTGTACGTATGGTACAAGACTCCGCTAAGTCCATTCATTCTCAAATCCTTGTGCCTAAAAATATGAGAGTTAAAATCTTACAGCACGCTCATGATTCGCAGTGTGCTGGACATATGGGTTTTTCCCGTACTAAAGCTAGAGTTCTTCAATCTTTCTTTTGGCCTGCTGTGAATAAGGACATACGAATCTATTGTCGATCTTGTAAAGTATGTCAAGAGATTAAATCCAGAGGTCCACGCCATGATGCACCTATTCAGGCTGCAGACATTCCCATTCGGCCATTTCAAAAAATGGCGATAGACATCATTGGTCCATTTAAGATAAAGTCTGCTAGAGGACACCAATTTATTTTGACGTGTGTTGATATGTGCACACGTTGGCCGGAGGCTGTTCCTCTAAAGAGCATAACTACTGCTGATGTCGCAGATGCTCTTTGGTTAATATTTTCTCGTCTGGGGTTTCCAGCAGAAATATTATCCGACCATGGTACCCAACTCATATCGGATACCATGTCTCAAGTAATGTCGACTCTGAAGATAGAGAGATCGCTGAGTAGTATTTATCATCCTATGTCCAATGGGATGGTGGAACGTTTGAATAGAACTCTGAAAAACCTACTAGGTAAGATAACAGAAGATCATCCTCAGGATTGGGATAGGGTTTTACCCGCGGCTCTCTTTGCATATAGAGAGGTCGCCAACGAACATACAGGATTTTCTCCCTTTGAACTTGTCTTTGGCGCGAAACCGCGAGGTCCTATGTCCTTACTTCATGATCTTATAACTGCTGATAATATTGTCGATGACACAAAATCCTCTTATGAATATGTCATCGCACTTAGACACAAGATTATTGAAGCATGCAAATTGGCAACTGCTTCTTCTGAATTTGCGAAACAGAAGGCAAGGGAATTTGCCAATAAAAAGAGATGTTTGCGACAACTTTGTCCAGGTGACAAAGCATTTGTCTTGCTACCTTGTAGGGAAAATAGACTTCTCATTTCTTGGAAGGTCCGTACGATATAATATCAAAAGTTTCCGATGTTGACTATATCGTCGATATTGACGGGAAGCGTAAAACCTTCCACATCAACATGCTCACGGAATTCCATGAACGTCCTGATTATTTACAACCTGTTTTCCAGGCAACGGACGATTTTCCAGTCCAACATGGACAGTACTCATCTCTGTCAGTAATACAGGATGAGGAAACGAGTTTCTCGGATGTAAATTTACCTTTTCCAATGATTCCTCTTCACTCTAATGAATCATGGAAAGATGTTGCAATTTCTCCAGAATTATCTCCAGGAGAGCAGAAACAAGTTTCTACTATGTTAGAACAATTTCAGGATGTCCTTACTGACATTCCTGGTCAAACGGATGTCATTCAACATGACATTATTCTTACTGACCATAGTCCTATAAGAGTCAGACCGTATCCTATCCCGATACATTTTCAAGCACAGGTAGAGAAAGAGTTAGATGAGATGATAGAGTTAAAAATTATTGAACCATCCACATCAGCATATTCTTCGCCGATGGTTATAGTACGGAAAAAAGACAATAACATACGTCTTTGCGTGGATTATCGCAAATTGAATCAAGTGACTAAATTCGATGCTGAACCTATGCCTTTACTAGAAGAGCTACTTACGAGACTATCGAATTCTCACTTCTTTACTAAACTCGATTTGTCTAAGGGATATTGGCAAGTTCCACTATCCGAACACGCCAAACCGTTTACTGCTTTTTCGACGCCTAGGGGTCTATTCCAATGGAATTTCATGCCTTTCGGTCTTATGAACGCCCCTGCTACATTTGTACGCATGATGCGTCGAATCCTATCTCATCGCTCAGATGTCATTGCGTATCTTGATGACATCTGTCTTTTCAGTGATACTTGGAACGATCACTATAATGGTATAAATGAACTATTGTCTATCTTACGCGAGCATAACCTGACAGCGAAACCATCGAAAGCATGTATTGGTTTTAGCGAAATATCTTTTTTAGGACACCGTGTTGGTCATGGGTTCCTAAAAACAGAAGACCATAATACAAGTAAGATACTTAACATTTCTATTCCTAAGACTAAAAAGCAAGTACGAAGTCTCTTAGGTCTAATACAATTTTATGGACGATTCATCCCGAATCTGTCCTCCATTATGTCACCTCTTTCTTCCTTGCTAAAGAAAGGGTCTCCTAATGTAGTCCATTGGACTCAAGAATGTCAATCCTCTTTGGATAAGGTTAAAACTATGTTTTCTACTTCACCTATCCTAGTATTACCTTCTAAGGATAAGACATTTATTCTTCGTAGTGACGCTTCATCCACCGGGATTGGAGCTGCACTAATGCAAGAGTACTCTGGAACTCTGCATCCTGTGATGTATATTTCTCGGAAATTAAATGCCGCAGAGAAGAATTACTCGGTCCTAGACCGTGAATTATTGGCTATGGTTTGGTCAATCCTTAAACTGCAAAGATTTCTTCTGGGCGCGCATTTCATTGTGGAAACTGACCAGAAAGCTCTTACGGCTATTCAGAGTAAAAATCTGAAGAGCGCGAGATCAACGCGATACGCGATTGCTCTACAGCCATTTCATTTTTCGGTGCGAGCTATCCGTGGGTCAGAAAATGTGATGGCAGATATTTTGTCTAGATGCCCACATGATTCATAACTGTTATACAACTTTGATACAGTTGTTTCTATGTTGAAATGTGTACACATATGTAATATATCATATATTGATTGTAACACTACTTAGCGGTTCATTGATATGTATTCACCGCTGATCTTTCAATGTTTTTCGTCTTTGATGATCATGATGTTAAGATATCTTAGATGGAATTTATGTATAAACTAATGTGGAAATTGTGTCATTGCTAATATTGTAGTATGCGTTGGTGACACCTCTCTGGAAATATTTATACTTAGAGAAGTACTTTCTCTAAGGTCATAAAACTTATGCTTATCATCTGCGCATTGTTATTGGTGCGTTGTGAGCCTATTGTATGTTGCTCCTAGATGTATTTCAAAAAAAAAATGTACCATTTTTTTTCCCGAGGGGTGTGGTAATCTGTTGCGTGCATATTTTGACGCACATTTTACAAAAATCGATATGGCTATTTAATATGGGAAAAATATAGACATTCATTCATTTGTGTATGAAAATGCTGTTTATGGTAAAAGCGAGATAATCCATGTTTGATTCACACTTTTGATTATAGGAGTAATCGTTCTGGATATTGATCCAGCGCAAGGATATTGCGCTTGCGTTTGTACTTATTTTTTAGGGCCAGAAAATATATTAATTTGCTTATTGTGTTTATGGCCTGAATTCATATGTATTACATATTATTAGTACAAGTAGAATCAGTCCTATATTGTATATTTTGGATTGGTAGGAGGGACTAGATTCTTGTATTCCGGTCTAGCGGAAGTATGAGTTGTCTTGACAAGTCGTGATGAGTTCCGATGTACTGCTTACAAATGGCGGTGTACGTTTTTCTAGAGCTGGTCCTTTCGTCAGAAAAAAATGTCTCACGAAGTGGTTTTTCGTCTGAAGGAGATGGTGTCTCTACGATAGTTTGTGTTAGAGACTCTCCTTATGTCAGTATATAGATGATTCGGACTCCAGGTAAACCCAGCTCCTATTTTGATGATCTCTCGTCGGTTAGGCCTAGCTTGACTTTTGTGCTTCGCTATGCTAGTGTCGTGTTTTGTATCGACGAAGATGACAGATTTTCCTGCAGCGGTTATGGCTACGTGAATTAACCTGATCACCGTAGAGCTGTATGGAAACATTTATGAAATCCTTTATATACCCATTATAAATTAACTCTGGCTTATATTCTCCTTCCTATGAATGAGTGAACGACAACTCAGGGAGGCAGCCATGTTGGATTTCGGTCATCATATGTTTTGATCACTGCCAAGAGAACAGATTATTTATCCTATTATCGGACAGTGACAGGGAGATCTCAATCTTGCTAGAAACCCCCTTCGTGGTTTCATAATATATACTACAAACTATGGACGTCAAGTAACTTTGGTTATTTATCGATCCGCCCTTCACTGACGCGTTTAGTCAGATAGGGGGATGTGGCCATAATGTATCATGACATTGAACTTTTGATGTACTGCCCATTATTTCTGAATGTGTCATGACTTCAGATCTGCTATGTATACCTACAAATTGATATGTCAACATACCATGATGTACTCGTATGTCCCAGTGTGTACGTCTGAATAAATTGAGTAAACTAAGATTCCAGCAGTCTGCATTGGTGCCTTGTAGACACAAGTGTATGAGTGGTTATATTGGTCAGCACACGAACAGTACACCATTCGCGTCAATCACACTCTACATTTCTACTTCATACATACACCATCCTGCGTCGGTTGAAGTGACCAAGTTTAGGGCCTGCTTCCCCTGGAGCCTTTGCCTTCCCTAACTCAGGACTAGGGTGAGTTACCCATTTACAGCTGGGTAGACTGGAGCATGCCTGATCTCAACAACACACCACTCTTCCTTACAGAGCATCCAGTGTGTGTGTGAAAGCAACTTTACAGAGCAGAGGAACGAAACTTTACAAATGCCTTTTCAAAATCAGCAAAGTTAATGTATAGCTGTATCTGTCATTCTGAGCCCTGCTGTATTTTGTTTCCCTTAACCAGCGGCACTTGGGCTTTCAGCCCTTCGGCCCAATGGCATATCATTGCGAGGCTGGGGAGCCTGTGAACTTTCCTTCCAACCCGGTCAGGAGCTTTGCTCCTTCCCATCTACAGAGGGTTTATCTCAGGAACAGTTCAGGTTATTCAGTCAAAATCCTGGTCGTTGACACTCTTTCAAATGCTGACGTCCGGGCTTGAACCTTGAAAACATGGTCGCCAGCACAACGTTGTAACCATTACACCAGCGCGGCTCCCAGCCCTGCTGTATAATGTTCATGTGGGAGAATATATGAAATGCGCAATTTTCTTTTTGAACCCTGCTTGTTCTTTCCTCAGTTTATGGTCTACTGCTTTTGAAATTCTCTGGAGAATTATCCTGCCCATTGTTTTTCTGGGAACGAAGAGGAGAGTAATTCCTCTCCAGTTGTTTTTCTCTGCAAAGTAGCCCTTCTTGGGCAAACTGCCAATTATTCCTTTATTCCACTCCGTTGGTGTTGTCACTGTTGTCCATACTTATGCGAATGGTGGTTCTAATAGTTCTGCTGCTAGTTCATGGTCTTTCTTAAATAACTCAGCATTTAAATGTCGTGACCAGGAGCTTTTCCATTCTTTAACCCTTTGATAGCTGTGATTATTTTTTCTTAGTGGACTGTATGTATTTACGTCTAGATCATTTTCAGCCTCAGGAACATTCAGCTGCATCTCTGGTGGTTCCTTATTCAGTGTTTCTCTGAAGTGGTCTGCCCATCTTGTTTATTTCCCCTATGCTGTAGTGATGACATTTCCTTGCTTATTTATTAGTAACGTAATATTCTTTGCACCCCGTTTTCCGTTGATGGTTTTATTTATTTTATATACTTTTTTTTTATAAGGCTGCAATTACGTACCTAAAATTGTATACGCATTTTGCTGAATAACTGAATAATGGTGGGGAAAAGATACTTAAAAAATATGTTTACCATAGAGATGCTACAAAAACATTACTAGGAAGGTGAGATACCAGTGGCATTAAATTTGTTATAATAAATCTGTTTTCTTTGACATATAATCATATATAACCATGTTTTTGTTGTTGTAAAAACGTATATCTGTTGTCGAGATGTCCTCCAGTATTACGGTCCTAGAGATCGCCTTTATGGCTACCCATGGTTTAGAATAAGTTGAATTATTAGTATTGTTACTACCTGTTGTGTTGTTGTAGTTTATGACATATGTGAGCTAGCGGAAGTGATAATGTTTTTGTGTGCGCAGGGCGTTCTCAGCTTGTTTTTTCCTCATGGCCCACTTATGACCCTCTTTTGCCTCTGTGCCCCCTACCCATAGTCGTTGTGGCCACTGTCACACGTTATATAAATAGACTACATGAATCCGTCCGCGCTTCGCTTCCCACCTTTGTTTCTTCATTAGTATTCACGTTTTGTTAATGCAAAATCCATGCATTTTCGCTATCTGTCTAACTCATATTTAGCCACGCCTATGTTTCGTGTTTTTCTTACGTTAGCACGCTGCATTCTTTTCCCAAAAACTTGCCCTGCAGCTGCATTCTTTTTCACAGCCCCCCGTTTTTATAGTAGGCGAATTGTAACGTCTATAGTTTTTGTGTTTCTTGGTCAATTGCTATCATTTTTAGAATTAGTATAAATAAATGAATGATGAATCTGATGATATAAAATTTATTTGTGTACATGTTAGATGTGATAGGAAGAGAGGAAAGGAAAGATGAAAAAAACGAAAAACACATTTTAAAAAAAAAAAAAAAAAAAAAAAAATTTCAATTTTAAAATTTTAAAAAAATAATCAAGAAACGAAGAGTCCATATCCCTTGCATCTCAATGAAAGTCATTTGACCAATACAAATGAAATGACGATCTTTTCATTACACCCATCATCAGTAGCAAAGCAACAAACGCCCTTGTCAGCAGTGACATTCGGCCGTAACCCTAAACCTTTCCGATTAAACCTAATCCTAACCCCTAAAATTATACATACTAGCAATGTCACTCTACTTTCGTTTCGATCTCTGTCATCAAACATATTCTGAGCACTGATATCAGCGCTTATAAAGACAAAAATCTCCTCCTCATCGCATCGGCGTCAGAATCCAATAAAATTAGAGCGAAAATGGCCGCGTGTTTGATGCCGATTCATTTCGATTAAAAAAATTCACAGAAAATAAACGCGAATGCACCCATTAATAAGACCGATCGGAAACGGAAGTTAACTCTCTCTCAGATAAGTTTAAAACTTAACATCCGGGGGTGAAGTCACGTGTACACACATCCCAATGCTAGAAAACGAAAATATCCGCTTTTCAACATATGTCGACAACAGCTGGGAGAGCATATGTTACCTTCGTCAACATATGTCGACAGCAGCGTACTAAAGGTTAACGATTTGCTTACCTATTATTCGCATTATGCCGATAATAAGGGGGCAAACCGTCCTGTTTTACAGAGTTCTCACGCGAGCTGACATGTCAACCATCGGGAAATGACAGAAAGCCCGTGAGGAAACTGATCATACCCGGTAGCAACTTCAAGAGAGATTAAAATATTTCCCTATCATCTTTGATGTCCGACATTTTCAGGGGGAATTAAGCATTTGATCTAAACACCGGGGGATAATCAAAGACCGTTCGCTCGCAAGAGACAATTCTCTGATGCCGTTTCAGCATAGCGAGGGAGGAAACCGAAGAATCTTTTTATCTCGTGAAGCCAGCTAGCAGATTTCTGACGAAACGCCCAAGGTGTGAATTTCGACATCCTTCAGAGAGATCACGCAGAATTTGTATATATACTGTCTACACATTTAGTCTGTATCAAGCCTCTCAAGAAATTTTGGATAATCTTAACGCACACGCGAGAACCTATGTGAAATAGTGTTTAATGGCCTTTGCGGGGATTATTCGGTTTTTCTGGTAATAATAATATAAGTTGTGTTTAAGTATTAAATGTGTTAGAGAATCACCATGTTATACACTGTGAGTCCCTAGCAAACGTATGTAGATTTTCCCAGGTTGTATTATGAAGTACCTTGTTGCTGCAGTAAACTAAGAAGAAGAAAGTGTGGGAGTTGAGCGCTCTGAATACAAGTGAAGCTGGACCCCTTATCTTCAGCCAGGAGTCACATGTTGGTGCTCCTGACAATTATAGTCAGAATAGCAGCAGAACAATAATAAAGATAAGTCCTTTAGTAAGGCACTGGCCACTCATCCAAAGCTCTTCCACCGTAAAACAAACTTACCATTTAGGATGATGACAATAGCAGACCCTGTAGTGTAGAACCAACAGCAGTAGAATTAGTTTTAACTGGAACTGTGTTTGTGCAGATTTTATTCTGACCAAGTTATAATAATGGAAGAGAATTTCCAAGTTATTTATTTTCTCATGTAAATATAAAGTTCTTGATTTTTGAAAAGAAAAGTACTGGCCCAAAAAGATTGAGGTTCAGTACCATTAAATTGTATATATATATTTTTTTTTTCAGACAGTCTTACTTACTTACTTTTCATTAAAGTTAAAGTTCTGTTTGAAATTTTAAATTGTTAGAATATATTACCCTAGACACCCTGCCAAATAACACAACACAGATATCCTACTCTTGGTGAGATCTCAAGAGGTAGCCGATAGGGACCCAGAGAATTTCATCATCATCATTCTTTACTCTGGGAACTTACATAGCTTGACCTCACCTTGATTGTCTATACACCTTTGCTCTTTTCCAGAGAAGGGGGTATTTCTTATAAGACCAGTCTCTTATCTGGCACTATCCTGGTATCCTCTGATACATCTATTTGTCCAGGATAGCCTATAATTAGTAACATCAAAACCTCTTATCACAAGAGCTACTACTTGTAAAAAGGAATTTCGTTTGATTTACACCAGATAGGAGCTTGAACAGGCTAAAACGATTGCTTAGTTCTTCACAAAAGGAGGCGGACCGATATACGTTAACAATTGCCCTGCCAATGCAGCATTGTTCTTGACTATAGAAATATCTTGTGGACACTTCCTTGGGATAAAAGCGTCATTACCCTTCTATCTACAACTCTGTTAGATACTCTTGCGTTTCGGCCACTGGTGGACCACTACTGCAAAGCAGGGGAGGCAATCTTTGACAAGGACAAGTCTATTTGTGGCAGAATTTAACGGACTAACACTCAAAATATAAAAGTAGCGACTACACGGCACATGCTCATCGTCTGTGGTGATCAAGAGTTATTCGACACGTCAAGTCAGGTCACGTATAACAATAGTTACCTCAGTCACGTTGTCCATTATTATGAAAGATATAAGACATTTTCTCAACAAAGTTTAAATTTGCTTTGTTTTCGAATTTATAATTTCCATTTTTCAATTTTTTTATATCCATGTTTGTTATTTCTGTTATTATATTCTTTACGTATATTTGTTTCTTGTCTAACACAAATAAAATTGTTTCACTATGGTATCAACACTAATTCTGACATACAGGTTCTGCAAAAGTACTAACACACGTACACACTCACGCACACATCAGTTAATTTAAAAAAATGGTTCAAAGCCTAAAGAAATCGATACTGCAAGCAGCCACTTGATGATGAACTTCACAGCAGAGAGAGAAGAAACAACCGAAGACATTCACAAACACTGGTCACGTGCGAAATCATTTTTCTTTACGCCTTGTCACAGTTGTGTAAGGAGAGGCTGCATTATTTCTCTTCCCCCCCCCCTCCCCCCCCCCATTGCAAGGGAAACTACTCAATTAAAAAAACAAATTAAAATTTAATAAAATATTTACTTTTCTACTGTAAATATTTTCAAATACTTTAATAACTATTGCAAGATAAATAAATTGTATTATGAAAATTGCATGGTTGTTACACGTTTTGATACGTTAATGTTTTCTTTTGTTTTTAATTTTTATATTTGTTGAAACATTTACTGCAATACAAGATTTAAAGCAATGAATATTTAAATGGTCTGCCACTTTCAATGCTAGTTCACTATACAGTATCTTCGGCGCTGAAGAGTACTCTTCATAAATCCGAAGCATAAATACTGCTCCGGCAAACCCAACGCCCTAATATTCGGCCTTTGGCCTGGATCATGTTTCTAGACACAGCTACCAGTACAGTGACATTCAAGTGTCATTAGGTCCTTTGTGAGAAAACACAGAAGATCACTACAGTGACACATGTTGTCATTGGGTCTTCTTGTGTTGGGACATGTGGTCTTGACCAGAGCCGGGTTTGGGCGGGGGCTAATGCAACCTCATGAGAGGAAAAAATATGCGACCTCATGTGAGGAAATTTAAAAAAAAAAAAAAAAGCTCTTCATAAATTCACGAACACGCTGTATTTAAAAAAAAAAAAACAACAAACGCAATGTTATACAAATATGTTTACGACAATCGCTCTTATTAAAACGCACGGACATAAATATTACAAAGGGGAAGGAACAGTCGTTATAGATAAACACGACCTTAGACAAGTTTATTTTTGGATGTTATTGTTATTGTTGTCCAGAATCGATACCACTGGACTCCGGGAAAACCCCTAGGTACTCAGTCTCCCTCAGCCAGCCTGGACAAGTATGTCTGCTAATGAGCTACGGCGGTCTCTGAAGAGATGAAGATAGAATATGACTACTGTATAATCAACAGTTGTACAAAACGTCTGATATGAGTTTGTGAATGGGGTTATCAACCTCATCAAGTCAAACACATTGACACACACACCACTACTAAAAGAGTATGTGGATTCTTTGTACAGGCTTCCTACCACGTGACTAGCTGTAGTCATGGTTACATGTAACATTAAGTCAATGATGATCAATACTCACACACAAGGTCAAGTATTTACAAACACTCTAAATACAGTGATGGTTCCATGAATCACTAAGTCAATGATGATCGATACTCACACACAAGGTCAAGTATTTACAAACATCTCCAAACGCTTACCTACAATTTTTTTTAAACTTAAATATAAAACTTGGATTAACTTTGTGCTTTATAAAACAAATAATAAGATTCTTCCCATGATGCATATCTTGGAGCTCTGAAAACACTCAATGGTAATGTTTAAACATTTTGAATTAATACATCATCATCACACAAAATAAGTGTCGCTAGCGCTGATAAGTGTTGTAACTCAATTTATGAAACAAACTGTTTCACAGAATATCCAAGACAAGAGTGTCACCTCCACAATGCACTTTTAGATATAAGAGATTTTTGCAGCTACAGTTACAATGCCAACTTATACCGGCTTCTGTTTGGCTGTAAACGGTTTTTATTTTTGTGTCCTTCATAAGTTTATAGGAAGGTCCTCAAAATACAACGAAATGTATAACATGCAGCACCAACATTCATTGTTTCAAATATGCTGCGTTGAACTAACATTGGTAAACTGATTCTCGACTTACACGATCTAGAATGTGGCCAACATTATAAAACCTGGGACACTTTTCACTGTGGTGACTGGGCCTCATACAAAAAGATTATCTCATCGTTTATTATCAGATATGTACATACATACACATAAAATCACTAAGTTTAAAAAAAAATATCTTTATTTGCTTGCTTCAGTCTGAATACACTCTCTATGTATGTGATCATGAGTTTACTTGTCAGTTAGTTTTCCTTGTCTAGCGCTAAAAAAAAATGTTTGACTTAAGTTAACCATTATAATGTACTCTAAAACTAAAGACACGCAGAAAACATGTATTCCAAAAATAACCTTTGACCCGGCTCTCTATAACGGACAATAGTTTAAACGTTGTAACTCTAAATGTGAGAGTTGTAAGAACACAACTGATACAATTGCAGCATTAATAATAAAAATAATAGCCCCTACAGTCGTATCTGACTACGTAAATGCGCCCCTGAGGTGACAGCCTTCAGCTGCTTATTTTCCTGGTGCTCCTTTCGACGTTTCTCCTCTCTTCTTCTTGCCCTGAGACCTTCTTGTCGCCAAATTCGAAGTGGCGCAGTAGATAGCACTACCACTTGGTGCGATTGGCAGCTTCATCATTCCAGGCTGCTAGATTTATGTCCAGCGCTTTCATGTCTCTCTTACACACATCTTTGAACTTCAGCTGCGGTCGCTCAACTGTTCTTTAGCCATCTGCCAGTTGTATGTAGTTGAAATCTTTCGGGATGGTTCCGTCTTCCATGCGGCGGACATGGCCAAGCCAGCGTAGTGTGTGCTTTATAAGCAATGTATACATCCTTTGAATGCTAGCACGTGACAACACCTCGGCATTTGTCCTTTTGCCTTTCCACGAAATACCTAAGATGTGGCGTAGACACCGTAGATGGAAGGTATTGAGTCTTCTTTCTTGCTTAGCATAGATCATCCATGTCTTGCTAGAATATAGAAGTGTGCTGGTGACGCAGGCGTTATATACCGCATCTGTGGTCTTCATTGTGAGCTTGTAGTTTCCTCAAACACGCGATGTGAGGCGGGCAAAGGTAGCTGCTGTTTTTTCAATCCCACTGTTAATTTATGTGTCCACGGAGAGTTTGACATTGATGGTAGACCCCAGGTATGTAAAGTGGTGCACCACTGCCAATTCATAGTTATCTATAGTGATAATTGGTGCAACATTCACATCCTGACTCAGCACATTAATATTCGTTAGATTTATTTAAGGCCAAAGTCTTTACATGCTTGGGTGAAGCTATCCATCAAGCTCTGAAGCTCCTGTCGACTTTGAGTGACGATTGCAGCGCCATCAGCGATTAACAAGTTGCTTATAGTGAGCCTCCTGATTTTAGTTTTTGCCTTCAACGTTGTGAGGTTAAACAGTTGGCCTTCAGTTGCATATCTGAATGCATGATTTAAGAGTAAGGCAAAGAAGATACCAAAGAGGGTTGAAGCCAGAATGCAGTCTTGTTTAACACCATTGCGTATGTCAAAGGACTGTGATTTGCTTTCCGCATATTGGACTATTCTCTTCATGTCTTCATGAAATGACTATCATATCCAGCAGTTTAACACTGCTTCCTATTTTCAGGAGGATTTTGAACAGCCCGTCCCTACTTACCAGGTCAAATGCTTTATGGGGTTATAAAGGCGATATATAAGAACCTTTTCTACTCTCTTGATTATTCCTGAAGATGGCGGAGAGAAAAGATCATATACGTCGTTGATCTACCCGCTCGGAATCTAAGAAGAGATATGCCTCTGTAGATATGGCAATCACTTTGTGTCCTTTTGTATATAGTGTTACAATCCTGGCATCTTGCATGTCTTGAGGGATATATGTCTCTTCCCAGCACTGGTACATCACCATAAGCAGTGGGGGGGGGGGGGGGGGGGTGTAATAGCGTGCTCTTACAGCATTTGATTAAATCGGGAGGAATCAAATCACTGCCTGGTGCTTTGCCAGAGGGCAAGCTATCAATGCCCTTACTGAGTTCCTCCAATGTTGGTTCAGGATCTAGCTCCTCCATAGTTGGCGGAAATTGACAGCATCAAGAGCTGCAGGAGTGACGATATTTTCTCTAGCATAAAGCTCAGAGTAGTGCTCGACCCACCTCTCCATCTGTTTACCCTTATCGGTTAGTTTCTCCCCGCTGATGGTTTTTAGCGATACTGTCTTACATTTTGGAGGGACAAGGACTGTCTTTATACCGTCGTACATTTGTTTAGTTTTGACTGCTTGCCCTGCGGTCTGGATGCTCTCGCTGGTCTGGAGTCAATAATCATTTGCACAAAGTCGAGCAGTTTATTGGACTCTGCTTCTTGTAGCCTTAGAGATCTGGAGGATTCTAGCACTCTGTGAACGTTTGTTAACAATAGCAGCACTGCGCTTAGCTTCAATGATATGTGTCATCGCATCTGATGAAGCATCAAACCAGTCATTTGACTTCGCTGCCTTCTCACCAAAGGTGGCAAGTGCAGTACTTTGAATGGTGTTCCGCGGGTGATCCCACTTCTCTGTAACAGTGTCACCATGCTACTGGCTACCTAGCACTTTCTGGAATATCGTGGTAAATTTAGCGATGATGACAGGGTCTGACATCTTGATGATATCGATGAATAGTTTCCCGTCATGTCTGATACGATGGAGTTTTCTTAGTTGTGCTCTGATTTTGCAGCAAACCAAGGAGTAGTCTGTATCACAGTCTGCACTATGGTACGAGCGCGTGGAGAGCACAGACCTGAGAAGTGGCCTTCTGACGAGAATCACATCCAGATGGTGCGAGTGCTTGGATTGTGGGTGTCTCCATGACAACTTATGCTGGGGAGTCTGAAAGTAGATGTTGGTCACACAGAGGTCATAATGGACAGACAACTCCAAGAGCCGTTGTCCATTTTCATTTATCTTGCTGTCATAAGAGGTTTTGATGTTACTGAAGTATGGGATATCCTGGACAAATAGGTGTATCAGAGGGTACCAGGATAGTGCCAGATAAGAGACTGGTCTTATAAGAAATACCCCCTTCTCTGAAAAGAGCAAGGGTGTATAGACATCAAAGTGGGGTCAAGCTATGTAAGTTCTCAGAGAAAATGATGATGATGTACTTTGAGTCCCTAACTGCTACCTCATGAGATCCCACAAAGATTAAAGAGTTATTGTTATTTGGCAAATTGTCTAGGGTAATTTATTTAATTTAACAGGTATATTTCAAACAGAACTTTAACTTTAATAAAATTATTAAGCAAGACTGTGTGAAAGTTTTATATACAATTTAATTGTCCTGAACTTCAATCTTTTCAGGTCAGGAATACTCAAAAGCAATAAAATGATATTCACACATGAAAATAAATATATTGGAAAACTGTTCCATGTTTGTAGAGTGTTCACTGGAATAACTACACATACAGTTTCTGTTCATATGAGTGATAACGTCTGCTATTACTATGCTGTAGGTTCTCTTTATTATGTTGCTGGTCTCATCGATTCATCATAAAAAGGGTTGTACTTCTAGTTTGATTACTCTTGGGTGAATGATTTGGATAAACTGACATTGCCTTCCTAAAGAACTTAACTTTAGAATGTTGCTGCTGATATTCAGATAGGCAAAAGTCAGGACCACAGACTTAGTAGCTCCTGACTGAGAAGATGGGGTCTGGTTCCAGTTGTATGAGGACCTCTCAACTCCCACACTTCCTCTCAATTGAATACAGCCACGAGGTAATTTCGTGATATAACCTCTAATAAAAGGACAACCATATTCCATGTAGAAGGATGCCTTAATTCACTCACCCACAAACCACATCAAGTCTTACCCTTTTTCAGATATTGTGCTAACAAGTTGCACAAAACCTAAAATCTCTTTGCCTACAGTCCGTTCAAGTTGATCATTCCTTCTCTGTATTAATTCCCTGTTAGTGTCTATAGTCCATGCTTGGCTTCCGTACGGTAGTCAGGTTAAGTACAAAACAGCATGTGACCTATTGATTACTTCATTCTAACTTCTCCTGTACGTTTATCACATGATCTTTGAACAGTGTGTCACTCCAGAAGAAATACTAATTTAAATCGCTACTAACACTTACTGTCGTAATTTGTGTGCCCCTATTTGCAAACACTATATACATTTTTTTCATTTCGAACAAGCCTGCAATACTACACACATTCCTACTTAGGTCAGTGTGACACAACACATCCCGCCGGCAGTTTCACTTTCGAATTAATATGGAACACATAGGCTGTTTACTCACAGGTTAACAATTAACAAAATAAGCAAATAAAATTATCTTTCTTACCCTCAGGTAAATGCGAGAATTCATACACACTCAAGCTGAACTGGCCTTCTAAGGGATCTTAGAACTGCTTTAAGAACAGAAGGCGAAGACTTGATCTTTCTATCTTTCCAATGCGGTCAGCTCGGTGTAGATTTTTGAATCTAATGGCCCCGATAGTACCACCTTGTTACTATTTACAGAACTATATCCAACCAATCGGAGGAAAAGTCAAAAAGTTAATTTTTGAGACTTGTGCCTTATGCGGCTCTGAACGTGTTTGTATAATCTGACTAATTTTAAATATTATATATTATAGTTATTAGCGGACCGATCTTAATTATCAAAAGTGATAACTAAACGGCCCATTATTCTCTATCGTTCTATATGGTTTTCCTTTTGTTATTTCTTTGCATTTCAATCTGGGTAATTTTTAAGTAATTAAATTTGGCATTACCCTGATGTGAAAATATCACTAAAATAAATTTTTCTACTACAATAAAATTTTATCATGCGTGAATATTTATGCTTATGTGTCACGGACGACATTAATATTTTACATAATTATCTCCCCGTCATTAATGACTAGTTAGGAGAGGTAGCTCGTTTGTTTTCCATGGGAAACAATTAGATTATGAACAAAATATCAGACTGAATAGAAGATGTTCATACTTTGTTTCTTGTATAAATTTATTGTAAACAATCGCATTAGTCATAACATTTTGTTTCAGGTACAATATTTGTTATTTTTCCTTTTTTAAATTTTTTTTCTATGCACATTGTCAAAAAATTTAAAAGATTTTCAACTTAATGCACATTTTAAAGTATTGAGCACTTAGCTGTTCTACCACTCTCAATGATCATCAGAACTGCTGCTTGATTATTCAGTCGTAAATGTGCACAACAAAATGTTTCATCAGCACTAACTAGTGCTGTTCATTAATCAGAAAATTGCCCTTTTTGTATTTATGTATATAGTTTTCTGCTTCCGTGTTATTAATAAAAAGAAAAACACATTTTTTTATATTGCTTCGTATTTATGGTCAAGGGTTATCTCTTAACGAGGAGTTTGGATTTGCTTAAACCAAACAAATAAATAAGTAAATAAATCAAGAAAAAACTGAATACTGGGATTTGACTGTGTCCAATGGCTAGAATTCTTGCTACCCGAGGCAAGATGATCGGTATCAAAATCTTAAACAAAAAAATACGTCATGTCATTTACGTCATATTATTTGGTTCAGTGTTTGCAACGTTTCAAAGCAGGGCATCTATTTCAAATATTAACCATGTGCCTGGATCTGTCGGTTATGTCAGTAGGCTATTTTGTAATGTGTGATGTTGTTACGGTATATGATATTAACGCCGTCTGCTAAAGGTTATCAGACGTGCAATTGTAAAAGGTTAAGGCATTTAATATATTGCGATAGATGTTTCAATTACTGAACGCTCCATACACGATCGATCATGACGTGTATAGCGTTGTTTAGGACACAGTCGGTAACTAAGAAACGCTACCCTTTGTTACTTGACCGCCAAGCTGAATAGCTGCGTTTTTTCTAACCTTCCAATTCAATGGCATGATATAGCCATTTATATATGCATTTTTTGATGGATCAGGGTCAGTCCTAGAACTCTATATGAGAGGGAAATTTATGGAGGTTAGTATTTAACTAGAATTCTCAGAAGGAGAAGAATAATCGTCAAATTCGTATGAATATATTCAGACTCGCAGTCTCACTGTCGGCAGGTAGCCATGTCTAGCTGCGCGTGCATATAGCTGTGATGTTCTGACGACAATACTGCATTGTATCCTTAAACGGACATTGACACATAACCAGCAGTCTACGTTATTGATTAATTTATGCATGACTTATATGGACTTATGCTCTACTCCTATTGAAATGATCATCCTGTGTGTACAACTGTGAATTAAATGTACGGACTCAATGAAATGACTTATCAAATCAATCGTATTCCAAGGTTCAATTATTGTTCGGAATCTTCCACCCCCGCATTCGCTTAATCTTCCATCGAAGGCACGATGCACTATCTCTGAATGAAAAAACTAACATATCAATGAAAAAACAATGGCCAGAAATTTATAATTGTTTTATTCATATCACATGGAACATTGTTCAGAGCAAACCCACCACGCAACAGATGTATATCCTGATTACACTGACAAACAACATTTTTCTTTCTTATATAAGAATAAGTGTTCTTAGGTCAGTTTCTTGCGCTGATTTCAAATTTGAAATCCGTTTATCTCTATCACGTCGGGTTCTTAAGATATTTGTGAATAAATATATTTTTGGGAAACCGTTATTTGCTCCGTTTCATTTTTACTATATAACTTTATAAAAATTAATAAAATGCAAAATAATTCTACATTTTATACTGCTAAAAGATGCATGACATATGTTACGTTATATTTCAAATAGTTACTGTATTTTGAAATAATTCTGAGTGAAATATGGCTTCTAGAAGTTGTAGAAATTCGGCTGATCTGTTCTGTTACGTGTGTGGATATTTTACCGATCGTGTTCACCAGAAAAACTTTACACCATTGCTAAAGAAAGCATATGAACTTTATTTCGATTCGAAAGTTGATGATGCAAATAAATCTTGGAAGCCAAATGCAGTTTGTTCGACTTGTGCAAATACATTGGCAGGTTGGTTACGAAAATCGCAGAAGCATAAGTCGATGCCTTTTGGAGTGCCAGTAATATGGCGTGAACCGACAAATCACGCTACTGATTGTTACTTCTGCTTGACAAATATCTATGGTTTCACTTTTAAAACTAGAAAGTCTGTGGTTTATCCAAATATTGAATCGGTTTCGAAACCAGTGCCTCATGATCCAATCACGTGTCCGATCCCAGTTCCACCAGAACAATATCCGTTGGACATGAATGAACCATCAGAAAGTGATAGTTTACCTGCGTTAGAAACTAATTCTGACTCGGATTATATACCGGTGAATGATGGTGTTCACTTAATTAACCATTCAGAACTTTCAGATCTAATACGTGATCTCGCTCTCACCAAAGGACAAGCGGAATTACTCGGTTCGCGACTCAAAGAATGGAATCTTTTAGCGCCCAATACTCCGATATCTAAATTTCATCATAGACACAGAGAACTTGTTCAATACTTTGAGATGGATGATGACATTTGCTATTGCAAAGATGTAAATGGTCTAATGGTGCACCTCGGTCATGAGCACATAGTCAACGAATGGCGACTTTTCATCGACTCTTCCAAGACTAGTCTAAAAGCCGTGTTATTGCATAATGGAAATTTATTTTCATCAATTCCAGTCGCCTACTCTGTTCATATGAAAGAAACTTATGACAATATGGCTATACTTTTGGAAAAAAAAAAGTACAATGACTACCAATGGCGGATTTGTGGAGACCTAAAGGTCATTGCAATTCTCACGGGCATGCAGACTGGGTATACTAAATTTTGTTGCTTCCTATGTGAATGGGACAGCCGCAACAGACAGGAACATTATGCAAGAAAGGTGTGGCCTATCAGGGATCGTATGCAGCTCGGGCATAAAAATATAATACACGAGCCATTAGTTAACAAAGACATCATCATTTTACCACTGTGACATATAAAGTTGGGGCTCATGAAGAATTTCGTAAAAGCGTTAGATAAAACGAGCAAAGCTGTCACTTATCTTCGAGAAAAGTTTCCGCAAATTAGCGATGAAAAGATAAATGTATCTTTGTAGGACCTCAGATTAGGAAAGTTATTGCAGACAAACAATTCGAGAACTTGTTACATGGTAGTGAACTTCGTGCATGGATGGCATTCAAATCGATCGTCGATAACTTTCTGGGAAATCACAAATCTGCCGACTATGTGCATATTGTTAAGCAGTGCATAGATGCATACAGAATTATGGGCTGTAACATGTCCCTCAAAATCCATTTGCTCGATTTGCATCTTGACTTTTCCCTGACAACCTTGGCGAAGTCAGCGATGAACATGGAGAACGATTCCATCAAGATATCGCCGTAATGGAGTCACGTTATCAAGGACGGTGGAGTGTGACCAGGCTTGCCGATTATTGTTAGATGCTTCATCGCGATGTACCACATGCCATTCACCGACGAAAGTCGACTGCAAAGAAATTCAAGCCTACATAACTGTTATACTTCTTGTACAAATGATGTTGTAATACTGTATGCGTTGTTAAAAAACTTCAATTGCGTATTTCTAGAGATCCCGACCTGATAGAGAAAAACGGTTTGCAGATTTAAAAACAGCGCATTAAAATTGACCAGAAAAACATAGAAATGTTAGAGAAAGAAAAAAAATTTTTTTTTTTGTTAGCCAGTGTTATGTAAGAATTGTGTAATGTGTGATATATTTATTGATTATGTAAGAGTTATGTAATGTGTGATATATTTCCTGATTATGTAAGAGTTAAGTAATGTGTAATATATCTCCTGATTATGTAATTTGAGACATTTCCTTATGTTTAATTATATTTAGTTGTTAAGAAATAAAATATATTAGTTTGGTCAAAAACACAAAATAGGCATTGTTACCAGGTTAAAAGGTTTCTTTATCCTTACCCAAAAAAAGAAGCACTTTGATTGGTTGTTAAATTTGTACTAGGCTCTTAGATAATTTTGGTGGGCAGTAGATTTTGACTAGGTTCTTAGACAAATTCAAATACACTAGATAAATTTTTGGCGGTAAATTTGACTGGGTTCTTAGAATACTATAGTTAATTTGGATTCAAATATTATAGCTAGTTTTTGAGCGGGGAATTTGAGCGTGGTGTAAGACAGATTCGAATTTTACGACATATCTCCCCCGTTAAAAAAGCGTGAACCACTAGTGCAGCTTTCATGTCTGTATTACAATCATGTTCAAATTATGTCAAATTTACTCTACACTGCCTTAGTGTTATCCTGGATTCCTGCAAGTGGGTCAATTCGAGTAGGCACTACTCAAGAAATCTGCCTCAGACCTCTGCAATCCAGGTATAATCAATGTATGATGTGTTAATAAACAGCCCAGGTGCTACTGACTGTCAAATGCTGATTATCAATCAAAGTTCCCCCTTACTCTTCTCAGAGTCTGCTCAATGACATGTCCAGAGGGTTGTTAGATGTTCCTCAAGGTTGCAATATTTATGAGGAGGAGATCTACAAAATTGGTGATAGTAGAGTTATGTAAGGGATCCAGTAATTTCCTTATCATCCTGGTTAAAACACTCGGAGTAATTTCGAATCCAAAAAAGCAACATATGAATTCAATGTGCTCCTCCGATGTGATCACAGCCAACACTTGGTCTGAGCTCAGGCTTGAATGGAATCTGGTAAAACCCTTTATTAATATTCGCTAATGGCTCTGATATCCTGTAATACTTTCCCAAATCCAGGCAGAGTCCATATTCACCAGCGGTTTTCTCAGCCTAACTTCACTGGTGATATAATATATAATATGGGGAAATTAATTTCCGGCATCCAGAATCAATTCTCCCTGTAGCATTGCGATGTAATATGTGATCTCAATCCAATGTCCGTACAGTACTTCCAATGGACTGTGTAGGGCCGGCCAACTACCACTGTCACCGGTGCCCTTATAATGCTAAATTAATAGCCGTATGTTGAAGTGAGCTTGACGTTAGGCCAATTGGCCAAACGCCCGCTCCCAACTCTTCTGGGGGAATCCTTCAGTTTCGGTTTCAAATTTGGCTGACAACCGATTCTATTTTTAACCAGTTCCACGAATTCCGGCGGGGGTGTGTCGGGGTGGTCTGGACTGTGTTTTCTCTTCGTACCATACGCAGAGTTGCCATTCTAACTGATTTATTTGAAGACTGTGTGTGAAAAGGGGGTTTCCTATCCACCGTGTCTACCTTATCATATTTATTTGTATTTTCAGGCCTAGGTTTGCCACAATGCTTTTCTAGATCCTGATTATTATTTTCCCAATTTGCGGATGTCACCTTGCTACATTGATCACAGGCCTCAACAAATTTTGCAATGTCTGCAGCTACGCCTGGCCAATAGAATTTCACAGATGTCCGTCAGGTGGTACCAATTTTTGTATGTCCACTGTCTGGTACAACATGTGCTTGTGCCATAACCTTTTCCCTATATGAAGATGGAAGACCTAGTTGTCCATGACCATTGGATCCTGTTCCAGCCTTCCTGTACATCAACTTATTCTTCATATAAAATTCTCCTTCGTTTGGAGGGGTATGGCCTTTTTGGTAGTTTTCTAAAACACGGCTTTAATGACTTATCCTCAGCCTGAGCTTTCCCCATCTCCTCTGGTTGAGTATTTATTGGGTTATCCTCCTCCTTCCTTGACTGTGACCTGATCTGTACTGCTGCCATAATCACTGGTCTTTTGGGACTTCCCAAAAACACATATCTACACCCCAATATCAGGGGGTAGATTGGTTCATTTATCACTGCTGCTCTAATCACTCCTTCCACATAGCGAGATTTTACCTCTATTCTTGCAATGGGAAGTGTCATGGTTGCTACGTCCTTAGTTGTCCCTTTAATCTCCACTGTTTCTGTGGTATATTGATCTGGATGCACTAGGTTAGAACACACAACTGAGTCAAAATCCAATCCAGTATCATAAAGGCACTTGATAGTGGCCCCATTACATATTACTTCTTCACATACAGGGGGATGGTGAGGTTCTTGCTGTCCTGTAGACAGTTCCTTCTTTCCCATGTTTCCTGTTTTAAGGCATGCAGCGAAATATGGAGGGTTTCTCTTCCTACAGTCTTTTGTATGATGATTATTTAACTTACAAATTTTACACCATTTTCCTTCTGTTCTGTAGGGTTTATTTTCATTTACCTGATGGTTTCTGTCTCTATGATCAAATCTAGGCCTATTGTGGTAAAGTGGGATGTTATAAATATTTATAGGGGACTTAGTGTACTGACTGAGATCAGATGTGAAGGTATCTGTATCTATTAAGTGTGGTGTATTACAGATGACCTTACTTGCTACCACATTTATACCTCAGTCAGAATTATTCTGGAATATTGTGATGACTACGTTAAATGTCTAGGGTTATGAAAATGATGAAGTGTAAGTCACAACAACAACAGACAGATAAACAATTTAATTTATTCCACAACACTTTACAACACTGTGACACTCACACACATATAACACTCTATAAGACTATCTTAAATGAGTCAAGTGTTTAAGTTTAAAAATATATGTATTAATTCTTTCAATAATGGGTATCCTGATTCAACTACACAGTGAACCAGGAATCACAATCAAATGTAATTACAAATAGTATGTACACAGTTTATATATATGAACTTTGTATTGACATATTTTATTATTATTATTCTATGTGTGTAATTTGTGAAGTAGTAATATGAGGTAATACTGGTTTTGTTCAAGCTTGGTTGATGTTTTTCATCATGACTTCAAGTGTTTGATTATTGTGGAAATAGTATTGGGAAAAGTTCACAGTTCCTGTCATTTGAACCAATTAATTGTCCCTCTGTGTTTAATAAAATGTCAATTTTTGAGGGGGCACATAATGTTGAGCTACTCTGGCCACAGAAGCTTATCTTTCGTGATGGCGGCAGGAAAAGACTCCTCTGCTCGATTGCTTCACTGTGTTCTGGAGACACCTCACTGGTCGCTATCTGGACCAAGGAGTATGCTGTCAGCCTCTGGATTCAGCAAAACTCAGACCAGGTGCTGCTTCAATAACTAGGACCACAGTCCCACAATTCATGGAAATAATGCACAGATACGTTGACTGGCGATGAATAATGGCACAAATTCCGATCTGCCTCTGTCCCAGACTTTTATTTAGAAAAATATGATTTGGATCTCAACGCACTGTTTCTTAGTAAGTTTATTTTAAAATGTGGCACTGAACTGACGCTCCTAATTGACTATATTGGCGGATCTAACCAATCGGGCCATGTTTACACAGCTTTTCAAAAAAAGTACTCCTACTCACATTTCCCCTAACAACCAAAATTAGTATTTGTAGTCCGACTAATCGTGTTTCGCCTTACATTTACTTCTATCCAATCAAATAGGATTTAACTTGTTGGCCTATTTCCCGTAAAATGGTGGTTTCAAAACATGCCACTGTGCGATTATGATTTGGTGTTGTCTGACACCCTCACTACTTTCTTTTGGCTATACTTTGTTAATTCCTAGACTATTTGCGTAACACTCAACATATTCTTTGTCAGCAAGTCCTAAGGAACCCAAATATATAAGTTTAATGGGGCTAAGGGGCTGCGTTCAAAATATGCATTTTCTAGGATAGGCGTGTATTTTTTATTTTTTTATGTTTAGAACCGCTACCTGTCCTGCCTTTTCGACTTCTGTCATGATTTCAGACATAAAACAGTATAATGTCATGTTTCCTAATAAGCGTTTTTCAGGTTTTTAAACCTAACTCTCGTATGGGTAGTGTTTTTTATCACGGTCTATTTGAAAAAAGCTAGTGCTTCTGGCCTTTCGCTTGGGGAGGGTGGCATTAATTGTATATCGCGAGACGCGTGTTAGTGTTGCATGCGTTCCTGCTTTAAGCCCTCCCTCTCTCTATCCTAATTCCATCTGTTCTTCCGTTTATGTTAACGTAGTGTATAAAATGAAATTAATGGAAGTATTAATTTAGGTCATTACGCAGTGTGCCTAGCTCAAGGTTTTCTTAGAAATACAGTACACGTTTTATTGTAGAAAGCGTGTAGTGATGCAGTAGGCTTTACTATCAACGTGAAACGTTACAATTTGCAGACGAAGTAGAAAACAAGGGGGATTTTTGTACGCCATTGTGACAGCACTGTACTTTTACCATTTCTCTTTCCTTTTATTGACTTTATGTGTTAGGCTTTACATTTACCTTTTAATTTATATATGTGGATTTAGAATGTTTCACGACAAATTCTCCCCTCTTAAAACAGACGTTATATGTCAGTCTATAATTCTATATACACATAGAGAAATTTATTAATATTTCTGGGGTTTACGGTGATTCTCATCACACGGATGTCGGCTTAAAAAATCCGCTCCCAGATTTGTCTTTCCAGATATATACTCTATGCTAAACTCAAATGGCTGCATAAGTAAGGACCATCTGAGTAACCGAGAATTTTCATGACTAGCCTGCGCTAGAAACGACAAGGGTTTGTGATCCGTTTGCAACTTAAATGCCTTCCCATACAGATAAATATTGAATTTCTTTATCGCCCATATTACTGCAAGACATTCTTTTTCGCTAGTTGAGTAGTTGGTTTCAGCTTTATTCAACTTTCTGCTAGCATATGCCACTGGTCTCAATTCCCCATCCAATGCATCTGATTTCTGTAGCAGAGTCGCACCTAACCCAATATTACTGGCATCCGTCCTTACAATGAATTCTTGACTTAAGTCAGGTAATTTCAAAATAGGTTTGCTTGTAAGCTTTTCCTTCAATTCCTGGTAAGCTAATTCACATTGTGGTGTCCATGTAATTCGATCTGGATTTCCTTTACGTGTCAAATCAGTTAACGGTGCACATATGGAATTAAAGTTTTTGATATACTTTTGGTAGAAACCACATAATGAGACAAAGGATCTCACGTCTTTCTTGGTTTGTGGTCTCGGGGCTTTCTTTAGTTTCTCTAAATTCTTGGGGTCAGGGGTCATGTTTCCCTGATGGACTGTGTGTCTCAAGAATTCTAATTCTTTACATCCAACGCAACATTTGGTTGGTCGGGCTGTTAAATTCGCTTCTCTAAGTCGATTAAACAGCATATTCAGAGAGTCAATGTGTTCCTCAAATGTTTCTGTTGCTATAAGGATATCATCCATGAAATTTGTGATGCATGGATTATTCAGAGGGTCCAATAATTTTCTCATCATTCTAGAGAAGACACTAGGCGCATTCTTCAATCCAAATGGCAATGTGTTAAACTCATAGTGTCCCTCTGAGGTACTAAAAGCTAGGTATGGTCTAACCTCAGGCTTTACTGGAATCTGATAGTATCCTTTACTCAGATCCACTTTTGAGAAATATTTAGCTTTATTTAGCCTGGCAAACAACTGATTTGTATCCGGCAATGGATCCACCTGTCCTTCTGTAATAGCATTCAGTCTCCTGTAATCTATACAGAGTCTATGTTCTCCAGAGGGTTTCCTTAAGAGCACAACACTGGAACTATACGAAGATTCACTGTGTGAAATAATTCCTTCCTTCAACAAATAGTCTATCTCTTCCTTCAAAGCTTTCTCCTTAGCAAAAGGAATCGAATAGGGTTTCATACAGACAGGTGTGGGGTCTATCAGTTTCATATCATATTCCAATAAGTTTGTATGCCCGGGTCGGTCTGTTAACACCTCTGTATGATTATCTAGAACCTGTTGCACTCTCTCTTTCTGATTTTTCGTTAAATGTGTACTGATTTTCACCTGTGCCGCTGTCTCACAGGGGTGTAATGGATATTCAAATGATGAAAGTGGTTCCTTTTTCATCTCCATGGCAATGGACAAGGTCAACAAGTGTGTCTCTTCCTGATTTTCTCTTTCCAAATATTTCTTCAGGAGATTCACATGATAGATTTTTTCTTTCCCCTTCTTATCTATCTTATAATTTGTTCTAGACACCTTCTCTAGAACTGTATATGGACCTTGCCATCCAATTTGTAACTTATTTTGACTACCGGGTAGAAGAAGCAGTACCTTCTCTCCCACAGCCAAATCTCTGTCTTTAGCCTTCCTGTTGAAATAGGCAGCATGTTTCTTCCTGGCTTGTCTCAAATTTTCATTGGCAAGTTTCCAGCCAGTTTTTAAACGAGTGGTCAGCTCATTCACATATTGGTATGAGGATGTAATATTTTCCTCTGCCTTTTCATCAGTCCACGTTCTTAACAGCGCTTCATATGGACCTTTAATTTTGTGGACCTATTTGTCCATGCACCGGTATGATCTCTTCCACTCGAAGTTCTATAGTGATGATTTTTCTTCCCAGAATTATCATGCACAAAACGACCGCTACCAATTCTTTTCTTGGGGCTTTCTCCCCACTTAGAATTCTTGATGAGAGATTTCCTCTCTACATCTTCTTCCTCCAGTTTGTTTAAGTCCGATTGAGGGATTTTCGGCTTATCCTGGGGTAAGACATCTTTTTGCACTCTCTGCATAGTGGCCATTGTAAAACAGTTAATTGAAGCTTGTCCGTGAAAAGGGGCTTCCCATTCCATTTGGTCCACTTTATTATTCTTTTTATTGTCAG
Organism: Oreohelix idahoensis; assembly: GCA_024509875.1. NCBI lineage: Eukaryota > Metazoa > Mollusca > Gastropoda > Stylommatophora > Oreohelicidae > Oreohelix > Oreohelix idahoensis. Next base: position 10,523 of record JAMPIV010011834.1, on the reverse strand, counting down.
GCCTAAGTTTGCCCCGTGGCGTGTCCAGGTCCTGATCAATGTTCCCACTTGTGGGTGTTCCCTCATGTGCTATGCTACACCTTTCTACAAAATTCTCAATGTCCCACCTTGCCTTGGGCCAATAATAATTGTGAGCCACCTTTTGGATGATGGTACCAATTTTCTCATGGTCCCCATCTTGTTTCACATGTAGGCTCCTTATTAATTCTGCCCTATATGCCTTTGGAAGAACCAACTGTCCGTGACCATTGGATCTAGTTCCGGCCTTCCTGTAAATCAACTTGTTTTTCATGTAAAAATCTCCCTTGCCTGGAGTTGTATGACAAGTTGACAATTTCCTGAAACAAGGCTTGAGGGTCTTATCCCCAGCCTGTGCCTTCCTCATCTCTTCTGGAGTGGTATCTATCAGAATATCCTCCTCCTGTCTTGAGGTCGACCTGACCTGAAGGGTGGCCATAACTATAGGGTTCCTTCTGCAACGGTCAGTGTCATGATTGTTCATCTTACAATTTTTACATCACCTCCTGTTTTGGTTGAAAGATTTTCTTTCATCATATTTCCTTTCATCGAATTGTGGGGTTTTATTTTTATTGTCATACCGTGGCCTATCAAACTGGTGCTTACCTTTGTTTTGCTCTCTAGGATCAAATTTATTAAAGTTCTGTGGTGCCCTAAAATTATCTACCTGTTTCTTTTTATTACCTGATACCTCTGCCTGAGCTGCTTGATACCTTTCTGCAACATTTAGTAACTCACCCAGCCTCTCTGCACCTTGTTCCATGAGAAACTTTCTCAGGTCTGGAGCCATGGACTCTCTTAGTTGTTCTATAAGGACCATTTCCTTAAGATCTTGGGTTTTCCCCAGAGAAGTCCATTTCTCCAAGTATGTCTCTAACCGTGCAGAGAACTGGTGATATGTTTCACCTGACAGTAGTTTAGCATTCCTAAATTTTTTCCTATAAAATTCTGCGTTCTTTTCATATCTTAACAAAAGAGCCTGCTTTAGCATGTCATAATTTTCTTGATCACCTCTGCTCATTTTGGCAAAAACTTCATAAGCTGCCCCACGAAGCCCTTGAGATAACTTTAAGCTCCACCTTTCTCTTTCTAACCCATACGTGGTAGCTAATAGTTCATATCTATTTAGATAGCTCTCGATATCATCGTCTTTCTCAACAAAATGATCTAAATGAAAATTCATAGCTGAGGTTGAGGCTCCCTGACTAGCAGTAGCATCGGAGGTAAAGGGACTGGCACCATTTTCAGGAGCATGGCCTTGAAACTCAAACTCCCTTAGTCGTAACTCATGTTCCCTTTGTAATCTCTTATCCTCTGCTTCCCTCTCTGCAGTCAATCTTCTTTCCTCTCTTTCTGTAGCCAGTCTCTTGTCTTCTCTTTCTGCAGTCAATCTTTTTTCATCTGCTTCCCTTTCAGCCTTTTTCTCTTCCAACTGGAGCCTCTTTATTTCCGCCTCACGATCCGCCTCCAATGCTCTAGCCTCTTTGTCAGCCTCAATCTGCAGCCTCTTAATTTCTTTTTCAGCCTCTAACTTTCTTTCTGCTTCAAATTTTCTTTCTTCACGTTCAATATATTTGTCACATTCAGTAGTGACATAGGCAATCATAATTTGCCCGTCCATTCCTAACTCTTTAGCAGTCTGCACAGCAGCAGATCGAAATTTGGCCAGGTCCGCCATTTTCTAACAGGTAAATGTATATAATGTCTAACTAAACAATACAATCTGTAATTAATTATCCAAGGACAACCACAGGCACTGAGAGCTCAACTTTATTTAATTCCACCCAAGGATACCTTTTAACTTTTATTTATTCCCAATGTATATAATAGGAGAAAGTTCAATATCCCGGGAGCGAGACCCCAATATATGTGGTAAAATGGGATGTTATAAATATTTATAGGGGACTTAGTGTACTGACTGAGATCAGCTGTGAAGGTATCTGTATCTATTAAATGTGGTGTATTACAGATGACCTTACTTGCTACCACATTTATACCTCAGTCAGAATTATTCTGGAATATTGTGATGACTACGTTAAATGTCTAGGGTTATGAAAATGATGAAGTGTAAGTCACATCAACAACAGACAGATAAACAATTTAATTTATTCCACAACACTTTACAACACTGTGACACTCACACACATATAACACTCTATAAGACTATCTTAAATGAGTCAAGTGTTTAAGTTTAAAAATATATGTATTAATTCTTTCAATAATGGGTATCCTGATTCAACTACACAGTGAACCAGGAATCACAATCAAATGTAATTACAAATAGTATGTACACAGTTTATATATATGAACTTTGTATTGACATATTTTATTATTATTATTCTATGTGTGTAATTTGTGAAGTAATAATATGAGGTAATACTGGTTTTGTTCAAGCTTGGTTGTTGTTTTTCATCATGACTTCAAGTGTTTGATTATTGTGGAAATAGTATTGGGAAAAGTTCACAGTTCCTGTCATTTGAACCAATTAATTGTCCTCCTGTGTTTAATAAAATGTCAATTTTTGAGGGGGCACATAATGTTGAGCTACTCTGGCCACAGAAGCTTATCTTTCGTGATGGTGGCAGGAAAAGACTCCTCTGCTCGATTGCTTCACTGTGTTCTGGAGACACCTCACTGGTCGCTATCTGGACCAAGGAGTATGCTGTCAGCCTCTGGATTCAGCAAAACTCAGACCAGGTGCTTCTTCAATAACTACGACCACAGTCCCACAATTCATGGAAATAATACACAGATACGTTGACTGGCGATGAATAATGGCACAAATTCCGATCTGCCTCTGTCCCAGACTTTTATTTAGAAAAATATGATCTGGATCTCAACGCACTGTTTCTTAGTAAGTTTATTTTAAAATGTGGCACTGAACTGACGCTCCTAATTGACTATATTGGCGGGTCTAACCAATCGGGCCATGTTTACACAGCTTTTCAAAAAAAGTGCTCCTACTCACATTTCCCCTAACAACCAAAATTAGTATTTGTAGTCCGACTAATCGTGTTTCGCCTTACATTTACTTCTTTCCAATCAAATAGGATTTAACTTGTTGGCCTATTTCCCGTAAAATGGTGGTTTCAAAACATGCCACTGTGCGATTATGATTTGGTGTTGTCTGACACCCTCACTACTTTCTTTTGGCTATAATTTGTTAATTCCTATACTATTTGCGTAACACTAAACATATTCTTTGTCAGCAACTCCTACGGAACCCAAATATATAAGTTTAATGGGGCTAAGGGGCTGCGTTCAAAATATGCATTTTCTAGGATAGTCGTGTATTTTTTATTTTTTTATGTTTAGAACCGCCACCTGTCCTGCCTTTTCGACTTCTGTCATGATTTCAGACATAAAACAGTATAATGTCATGTTTCCTAATAAGCGTTTTTCAGGTTTTTAAACCTAACTCTCGTATGGGTAGTGTTTTTTATCACGGTCTATTTGAAAAAAAGCTAGTGCTTCTGGCCTTTCGCTTGGGGAGGGTGGCATTAATTGTATATCGCGAGACGCGTGTTAGTGTTGCATGCGTTCCTGCTTTTAGCCCTCCATCTCTCTATCCTAATTCCATCTGTCCTTCCGTTTATGTTAACGTAGTGTATAAAATGAAATTAATGGAAGTATTAATTTAGGTCATTACGCAGTGTGCCTAGCTCAAGGTTTTCTTAGAAATACAGTACACGTTTTATTGTAGAAAGCGTGTAGTGATGCAGTAGGCTTTACTATCAACGTGAAACGTTACAATTTGCAGACGAAGTAGAAAACAAGGGGGATTTTTGTACGCCATTGTGACAGCACTGTACTTTTACCATTTCTCTTTACTTTTATTGACTTTATGTGTTAGGCTTTACATTTACCTTTTAATTTATATATGTGGATTTAGAATGTTTCACGACACCTATCATAACTTTGTTTAAATCTATGTGGTTGATCCCTATTGTCAAACTTATTCTGGTTTTGTGGGGTTTTATTACTCTCTGCTAGTTTCTTTTTAACTCCAGCCACTTCTTACTTGGCTGCATGATATCTTGCAGCAACATTGAGAATCTCCCCCAACCTCTTTGCACCTTGTTCCATGAGAAATTTTCTCAAGTCTGGAGCCATGGACTCTCTTAACTGCTCCATCATGACCATTTCTTTCAGGTCTTGGGTTTTCCCCAGAGCAGTCCATTTCTCCAAGTAGGTTTCTAGTCTTGCAGAGAATTGGGGGTATGTTTCTCCAGACAGCAGCTTAGTAGTTCTTAATTTCTTTCTATAAAATTCAGCATTCTTCTCATATCTGACTAACAATGCTTGTTTTAGGAGGTCATAATCTTCTTGATCTTCCTTACTTAATTTGGAGAAAACGTCATACGAAGTTCCCCTGAATCCTTGTGATAGTTTTAGGCTCCACTTTTCTTTCTCTAGATTATAGTTAGTAGCTAATCTCTCATATCTATTAAGAAATTATTCAATGTCATCTTCGTTCTCTACAAAGGGATCTAAGTGGAAATTCATGGCTGAATTTGAGGCACCCTGACTTGCACTAGTGTCAGAGGTAGTTGGGCTGCTTCCATTATCTGTAACATGTCCTTGAAGTACCATATTTTTAGTCTTAACTCATGTTCTCTTTGCAAACGTTTTTCCTCTGCCTCCATTTGCAATCTCTTTCCCTCTTTTCCAGCCTCCATCTGCCTAGCCTCCCTATCAGCCTCTAATTGCAATGTCTTAAATTCAGCCTCCCTATCAGATTCTAATTTCTTAGCCTCCCTATCAGCTTCTAATTGTAATCTTCTCTCTGTTTCTAACTTCCTATCTTCTCTGTCTATGAATTTATCACATTCAGTAGTAACATACTGAATCAACGCGTCCCCACTCATACCAAGGTCTTTTGCCGTCTGTACTGTAGCAGACCTAAATTTGTTTCTCACTATCACTACTACTTTTGGAATATTTCATTTGAATTATTTACTCTTTCATTCAACAACTTTGTTTCTCACTAACACTCCTACTTTTGGAATAGTTTAGTTGAATTATTTACATAGTGTCCCAAAAGTATGGATTCATAGAGAATTCGGCTGCTACTTGTCTTTGTGAGGATCCCTGTCTTGTGTACAATAGAACAATCTATGTGCGTTAATCTGCTGCAAATGTCGAATCCATATTGGCATAGACAACAATTATTACATAAGATAGAAAGGCGAATAATTTTAGACAAGGCAAATTGCCTTTTTTCCAGACGTCTGGCCCATCCTATAGTTATTTACTAAATATTATGTGTAACCATGTGAGATGCTTCTCGTATCTCCATGTGGTAGGCACACCATTGACTGGGAACCGAACCCTATACCTTTTTAATTAGAGGCGGACGCCATACTTCTTAGTCACGTCAGCCCCCAGGGTAGAAGAGAAAATACTAAGAAAATGTGTTTAAAAGATTGTCGAAGTGCGCTATTTGGCGTCGATGAAACTTTTCGGCGCGCACATCTGCTGTGCAACCGGATTCAGTAATCATTTCAAAGTACCATTGAAAGTGGCAGAGCATATAAGTGTACACTACTTTAACATGTGCATCAAACTCTAAATTATTTAAAGTTTTTTTTACCCTAAACATAAAACACACAATAAAATTTTAACAATATAAAAAATATACTAATAAAAATAAGTGAATTGTTTATGCCTTTTATAATTTTGTATAAAAAATTCATAACATTAAAAAATTAATTAAAATGTGTTATTTATTTTGATTTTTGTTAATATTTAAATTGTTTCCCTTTGGAAGAAAATAGGATGCTTTCCCCTAACTTTTCTGTCTCTGCTGCTTAAAGTATCACATGGTTTAGTTTTTTGTTTTTTGTTTTTTTCACTTATTTCTGAGATTCCACATCCGGTCAAAACCTGACAAGAGGTGTGATATCTCGGTTATAAGCGGGGTATATTGTGTGCATTTTTATAACATTTTGCTGTACTGTTATTTCTGTCCTTTTTTATTTAATTATGTGGGGGGGGGGGGGGGGGGACTTTTTTATTAGCCTTAAAAAGGTTTTTTTCTGTGAAGGACCGCTAGCTGCCTTTCTGACCGTCACGTCGTAAGGTTTATTCGCGTGTTTCTGCTTGTTCAGTCCATATATTTATTTTTTTATATTTTTTAAGTGTAATAATTTTACCTCTATATCTATTATTGCTAGTGTGCCGACGTGTCGTTAGAAGTGCTTCTAGCTGAAATGAAGATCCATGTGTGTTTTTCGTTTCCTCTTGTGTCTACCGATAATGTGGTCTTCGTTAACTCCAGCTGATTTATGACTTTATCAATGATGATTTGATGTATGGTGTCTAAAATTGCAATAAGTAATTATTCCTTTGCATTGTTTACTGTTTCACTGTGTTGTTTTATTTGATACGTCATTTATAAACTGTCTGTCTTGTTCTACGATTTTGGTTCGTTCTTGGTGGAATGTCTGCTTTATTTTTCTACCCGTAGTTATGTAACTGTAATCTCTGTAGTCAGCTGTCGGAGTTGGGGTTTGATGTGTAGTTTCTGCTTACTTTAAATCGTGTTTGTTGTCAAACTATGTATTGTTTTAGGTAATGGTTTCAACAATCCTTCTCATACCTCTATGACATATATTAATAATCTCAAAAAACCTATGTGACAGCGTTGTAATTCTGCTCCAGTCAGTCAATGTGCAGTTCTATCAGTATTACTAATCTATCGCAGTTAGCCGGTCTATAGCTCTGTCAGCATTACAAATATATCCCAGTCCGCTCATCTGTAGGTCTTTGAACGTTACAAATATGTCCCAGTTGGCTCGTTGGTAGGTCTGTAAAATTACACATTTATCCCAGTTAGATCATCTGTAGTTCTGTAAACATTACAAATCATTCCCAGTTAGCTGCCACCGAGTCCATTATCAGAGAGGCAAGACAGAATTACAAACTGAAGAACTACAAAACCTTGATGATGAACTACTGAACAGAGAGAGAAGAAATAACCGAAGACAATCACAAACACTGGTCACGTACGAAATCTGATTTCTTTATGCCTTGTCACAGTTTTGTAAAAGGGGTTCGGGAGGTAGCATTTTTTTTTTGTTTTTGTTGGAAGGACAACAACATAATTATAAAAACAAATAATAAATTAAATAAAAGCTTTTAATTTTATGCATTAATTATTTCCAGTCAACCTACCAAATAATATAAGTATATATAAACAAATAAAACGGTATTGAATCAGTTTTACAAATAAACTGTGCACAGGAAACAATGGACGATTCGGGTTTTAACCTTCGTCAGCCACAGTTACAAACAGGCATTAAGGACAAGAAATATAGATTATAGACTACAAATACGTAATATATATAAACACAGATGAAGAGCAATAATAAAGCAAAGAAACTACAAAACCAAAAAGAATTAATAAATACAAGAAATTCAACAATCAACGAAAATCAAAACAAGAAAATGGAATAAAAAGTCCTGCTATAAGACTGTCCGCTGAAAGAATCGGTCACACAATGAAAAATTGTCTCAATGGCGTCCCATAGCGAAGAGTCAAAGTCTAAATAAATCAAAATTTATTTACTTACAAATAATATAAGTTCATCATGTACATTATATGCATTTATAACATTTGAATGTTTTTTATTGTATTTTATCAATATATTTTTAAAAACATTTCCACCCGCTACTAGTTATAACGTAGTAAATACTTTTATGGTCTGTCACTCTAAATGCTAGTATAAAGTTACCCTCGCACTGATATCGTAGATTTGCGCACCAAAATGTGTCGTCAGTGCTGAAAAGTGTTCATCGACAAATCAGGAACATAATGTATTAAATTTTAAAAAAAGATATTCCAGACAAGTATGTTTACGACAATCGCTCTTATTTATGCACACAGACATAAATATTACAAAGGGAGAGGAACAGTCGTTATAGAAAAACACGACCTTAAACATTAGGATGTGTATAATGTTGGTTGATGTATATCTTATGTATGACTCTGTCGCTATTCTCGATAAGCTAGTGGAAGATTGGTATACTTGAAAAATAATAAAAACCTATCCAGCCTTCGTTAGCTGCCACCGAGTCCATTATCAGAGAGGCAAGACAGAATTACAGTTATTAAAGTATCATGTATGCTAGCCGTAAACGAAAAAACGCTTTCTCAGAAAGTAGACCTAAATTTTTTCCTTTCAAGGCATGCGACAATAGTTGCACGACTCAAATTGATTAATTTTTTGTTGTATATATACAACAATCCCAAAGTTTGAGAGTCAGTAGCACATATGTTGTAAAGGTTGAGTGTCGCGGTAAGTTGGCTGTTCTGTTGTGGCTAATGTAATTTTGTTTCCCCTTTTAACAGAGGTCAAGACCCTAGAGGAATAACAGTGAATTCACGAAAGTACTTAAGTGGGTACCAAAAACGCAAACTCAAGGAAAAGCGATCTGACGAAATCTCTAAATGTAAAAAAATAACAAACTTTTTGGCAATGTCAAGTTTGTCAACACCTACCGTTGAAACAAGCCAAGCAAACACCATTGAAGCCAGTGATAGTGCACAAACTGTGGGAGCTATTTCTAGCAATATTAAACCCACTGTTGCCGCTTTTGATACAGATGACGATCACAGTGGTCAACATGAAAGTACCGCGGAACAAGCAGAGACTGAGCAGAAACATGAAACGGGAAGCAAATTCAGTGATTTCAAAGAATACAGTGACCTCGAAATCTGGCCCATAACAGTTGATAATGATTTCATACAGGTGTTGTTTAATGCAAGACACAGGTTTTTTTTTCAAAATAAAAAAAACAGATGATGTATTTACCGAATCAAGCAAGGAATGTTACAAGGAGCAAAACAGAAGTTTCTCAAACAAATATTTTGAAAAAAGATTGAAAAATGGCCAGACTGTGATGAGATCATGGTTAGTTTACGCAAAGAGCAAAGGCTGAATATACTGTTTTGTTTGCAAACTCTTTTCTAAATGCCAAACATCACTTACAACAGGTGGGTTTTCTGACTGGATGAATGTACTCAGAACTCTGGAGAATCATGAAGACAGCATGGAACATAAGAGGGCGATGTTGTGTTGCATAACAAGAAAGTCAAATAAAAATAATGTGGATCAGCAACTTGAAGAACAGATGACAAAAACCATACAGTACTATTTTGAAGTACTGAAAAGAGTTGTAGCTGTTATAAATTTTTAAAGTGAAAGAGGTTTGGCATTTAGAGGTCATGAGGAGAAGTGGGGCTCACCAAATAATGGAAACTTCATGGGCCATTGAACTTATTGCAGAATTCGACCCCTTTTTTACATGAACATCTCGAGAAATGTAAAAATGAAAAAGTAAATGCTACTTACCTATCCAAAACCGTAAATGAAGAATTGATAGAAATTATGGGAAAACGTGTGCAAGATGAAATTGTGAATCAAATCAACAACCTAGACACCAAATACTACTCTATTATTGTTGATTACGCCTGACCTGACACATGTTGACCAGCTGGTAATTGTGGTTCGATACTGCTATAATGGAAAACCTTGTGAGAGATTTTTAACATTTTTACCGATAGAAAACCATTCATCCACAACCTTGTTCAACAAAATACAACAAGTTTTGGGTGAACATAAGCTTTCACTTGAAAATATCCGTGCTCAGTCCTACGATAATGCATCTAACATGAAGGGCTCGGAGAAAGGGCTGCAGGCACTCTTTAAAAACATTAACAGGTACGCAGACTATGTACCATGTGCAGCCCATTCACTTAACCTCGTTGGAGAAAAGGCAGTGTCTACTGTACCTGAAGTTGTTGACTATTTTGGCATTTTGGAGGAGCTGTATATTTTCTTTTCTGGATCTCCACGAAGATGGGGTATTTTAAACACACAGGGCATTCTACATTTTTCTCTAAAGAGCTTAAGTGTAACTAGATGGTCTGCACACTATGAAGCAGTCCGGGCAATTAAATATGGATATATGGGTATTTTAAAAACTCTCAAACATATTTTTGAAGACTCAGAAGAGAAGCCTGAATGTAAACGAGAAGCAAAGAATTTATACGACAAGTTGGTACAGCTGGAATATGCTATTTTAGCAGTCGTTTGGGAAGAAGTGCTGGAGCGTTTCAACAAAACAAATAAGAAACTCCAAACCCCTGGTTTTGATGTATTTGAAGGTTATCTTCTGCTTTCATCTCTACTTTCGTTTGTTAAAGAAATCAGAGAAAATTCAGCCGATAGGATTGCACACTATGAATCAGAAGCAAAAGGTTTGTGTGAAGATATCACTTCAAGTTATTCTGATGCTTCCAAACGCATTGTTACAAGGAAATTTTCAGATGGAACAAGTGGTAGTGCTTCTTTGAGAGGGGCTGACAAATTTAGGATAGAAGTTCTATATCAACTCTATGACTGCTTGATAATCCAGTTACACAAGAGGATTGACCCATATGAGCAGATTGCGAAAAGGTTCAAGTTCCTCTCAGAATCGGTGAACAATTCTGAAATTGA